>VCAZ01000015.1:5874667-5902167 GCA_005784505.1 Bagarius yarrelli | reverse complement strand
CTTACTCAACATTTTGTGAGTGTGAAGCCTGAAACTGAAACGTAATAACACATACTGATCTCCGGTTTCCCTGCTGCAAAATACTTTACCTTTATGCTTCATTTAAGCAAATTTATGCATTCTGCTTAAGTTGAAATTTGGTGTAAGACTAGGGTCCTGGACCAGGACCAAAACTTCACTTTTCCCAATACACAGTATGCAATATAAACAAAGTGCTGTTACTACGGACTAAGGTACATACAAACATTAAGCATGAATTATTATTGAAGATTATACATAACAGCTTTAACATATAATATGAGGTTAAACGCTTTTTCCTTTACCACAAATGCACCCATTTGGACATTAGTGATGCGATTCAGAAATGATTGACATTAAAAAAGCAGTTATATTTGTGTTAGAGTTTATTGCACATTACTTCAGATTTACCTAGACGTTCGCTATCCAGCTGAGTTTGGTGATTGCATCTGCAGCTCTGGACCGCACAGCTGGTGGTATTATTACACTTCCCTAACGCTCCATAATCCTAAAATGTTGGAAATGCTCTTTTTCCTGTCCTCTTAGGACCATCGGCTCAGGATGATTGAATCAATTATTGTGAAATTTTAAAAGGGAAAATTACAAGCATGAAAACATTTGCACAAGCCTGTACCAAAATCTGTCCTATTAGACAGCTGACTATAGTTTCTAACAAAAAGCAGAAACATTTACAACACTGAGCAAAAACTCTATTGGTACAGCACAGTTTATCACAGGGGATTCAAACACAAAAACACAAACATTTTAAAGAGGCAGTGTTTTTTTTTGTCGAATTATTAATTAATTTAATATAATCAATATTGATGTTATCCTTTACACATGGGGTTAAAGTTACTCTAAGGGTAGAGGTCCTCTTAGGGAAATGTCTCTTAACAGCTGCTTTTTTTCACTCAGCAGACAAACCCTGCCTTTGTTCGTTGACCTGGTGCTATGACATCACCGCGTCTGAACACGACTACCCCACAGCAGCTTCCAATTATGGAGCAGGGAGCACTCCTTCCTGTGTGATTGTGACATGTGATTTCCTCCCTCAACACCAGACTAAGCAACGCCGGGTTCAAAAACATTTGACAAACATTCAACGAACGGATGAAATAGAAGAGGGTGAAAAATATCAAAAAAAGAAGAACAGAAGAAATAAATAAACCGGTTCTATGATTAGTGTGTTATTATGAATACTATGATAAACCTACACTAGAGCCCCTTTATCAAGATTTAACCCAAAAATTCTATCAGGCTTCTGAGCAAATATGTAGTAGGTGAGTGATAAAAAAAAAAATTGTATATATATAAAAAAAAAAAAAAGAATAATAAAGAAAAACATTTGCAAACTTTCCCTATTCCACCTCACTGTATAACAACAATAATCTGCTCTGTCGAATTATTATTTTCACCTAAAAAATAGTTTTAAAAAGCAGATTGTAGATAAAAAAGGTATTTATTCAGTCACCTAATATAGCTGAACTAACTAAAAAGGCAGATTTTTAAAATATTGTAGTAGCAAGTATAATTTCACTAACTTTCTAATTACAATTGTTTATTTGACGATTAATCGTCACCCAAATTTTATAATCGTGACGGTTCTACCTATCTGTCTTTAACATGCTGCACAATTTATTTAGATTTATGCAACATTTATGCATTCTGGTTAATTACAACTGTGTCATTTGGTATAAAACAAGGATCCTGGACTAGGATGTAAATGTCACATAAAACTGTCACTAAAAGGTTTTTAACTTGACCACAAATGCACCGAAAGAAAGTCTGCTCCAAATGCGAGGATGAAAATCCCTGCTTTTTGACATTTCACCCCTGTGACTATGACTACACATGGAAGATGCGTTTCTGCAGTGTATCTCTCACGCACAACAAACATGAGATCAAAAACACATGTGCTGGGACAATAGTGTTAGACTCCAACAAATGGATGATGTTAATTCAAAAACAATATGTGCAGTGCTTCATGTGATCAACTGTTCAAGCTTTGCTGGGGTGAAAGCCTCATTTTTTGATGCGGTCGGTGAGAAAAACGTATAACAGAGACAATCTGGACACACGATGTTCAATTTTTAACTTCACCTTATTTGACTTAAAGCCTAATGTTAGCATGGTGTTCAATTAAAGCTGTAACTTTACTCATTTAACTGTCCAGAAGTTGTCTTTTATAAAACATGTTTATTCGTCTGTTTGGTGTTTGGTGATGCACCTTGGTGGAACTCCAGGGTTGGTTTATTGTGTTGCAATGTGAATAAGGAGAGGTAATTTCTCATCATGCTGTATATTTACACAGATGTCTTAACAAAACCTTAAGGAAAATTCCAACTTGTAACCATTGAATATGTTTATGTGGAACTGTTTGTAATATGTTCAGCGAATCTGGTGCCGATTTGCTGGTTGATGCTGTAATCTGATTATTCCCATGAGGAGTTATCGGTTTGCGTGCTGTTCTGATGTCACAGGGGAGTTTGCTTGATCGCAAATGATAGAAAACAGACAAGATTTCGCTGTTACCTTATTCAATGAAATGAGCTAGAGCTTGATTTTTACTCAATGAGAGAGTAACCAACCAAAATACTGAATCGCATCAGATCAATCTTATTTCAATAAAAAAATCCCACATAGAGGTGGAGACAGCAAATATTGGGTGTTATGTCAAGGATTTGAGTGTTTAGGCAGAATGTACAGACCAAAGGTCTAAAAGCACTGCTGCAGAGATTAAGCTTATTTATATAGAGATGATGGGCTCATTTACACTAGCCCTAGCTAAAGAGCACTGGGAAGAGGTAGACCGCTAATCAGAAGATCATGGGTTCATCAAGCTGCCTCGACTAGGCCCCTGAGCACGGCCCTTAACTCTTAGCTGCTCAGCTGGATAAAAAGAGATGTAAAAGGTAAGTTGATCTGGATAAGGTTTATGCCAGAAAATGTATAAGCAAATGTATTGTGGATAAGGTCATTAACAGCCAATGATCTAACCAGCTTAATATATAATTACATTCACAGTAAAATATTATTTAGTGCCACTGAACAGCACATGTTAATTGTTATTGTTAAATTCTATGCATTGTGTTTCCTTAAAAGCCAAAGCAGTGTTTTGCTGCTTACCTAAAACCTCAGCTGTAGCCATGATTTCACAGGTGTACATGGCAGCCATGAGGCGCTGTGGTTTTGCCTGAAAGGCATACCTGCACGCCTCTTTCATGGAAGCAATGAGCTGACCCGAGAACGGCCCGAAGCAGTCAACCATGTCTCGACGTCTGCTTGGTGTCTCGCTGTCTACTTTAAGCTCGCATTCATTATTATTTGCCTCCAAACTGGGCTGAGGAACAGAGTCACCTTGTGAGTCTTTCTGCGCTGTCAGAGACGGGATTTTTATGTCCCAGCTCTCAACAGAGAAACAGACGCCCATCAGCGGCTCCTCACACATGGGGCCTGCCAGCGTGGCCAGCTGGAACCCACTTACGATGCTGTTATCAAAATCTCTCAGCATGGCACCTTCACTTTTCTCCTTGTCTAAATTAAGAAACTGCCACACTGATGGCCTTTGGTATCCTTCAACACTGTTTAGGAGAATGTTGGGACCACAGCGACGCGGTCCAAATGACCAGATTCGCTCCACTGCATGCCTCCACTTGTGGCCCTGAAGGTGCTTCTCTAATTCAGCCCTTAAATTGAGGATTTCCTCCAGAGATTTTGAACTAATCTCTATAGCCTTGCCCTCTCGTGCCAACAGGTGGAAGTGCTCCATGGTTCGGATGAGCTCTGCGTTCTTCTCCAGCAGCCTCGTCACTTCCTCAGGTAGGGGAATGGCCAGAACTTTGATTGTGGCCATTTTGTTGGGAGTGGTGAGGGTCACCAAGCCGCTTGAATCTATCTGAACTCCTTCTGGAAGTTTGGTTTGCTCCTCTTTGGTTTGATGGATCACCGCAACCTTCTGCTGCCGACCAAGATCCTCGTTCACCATGTCCACTTTGGGTGGACGAATCACAGTCTCACGAAATGGGATGATTGGAGCGGAGACGCTGATCTTAATTTTGGCGAACCTGTTCAGAAAGTTGAAATTAGATAACTATATTACAATTAAATACATTTAATAAAAAATTGAGAAGATGCAACCTATCAACAACAGCTTCCTTTAGGGTGAGTTTAAAGTGAAAACCCTTAACTGTGTTCTGGAACTGAAGAACCAGAGAGGCAAAACTACAAGGAAAGGTTTTTCCTGGCCAGCTGAAATGGCTAAGCTCTGTCGTTTCTGCGAGCACTGGTGGTGTATAAAAAGCTAATTTGCAACAGCACTTAGGCTGAAAAAAAAATTGAACATCCATTCATCTCTAACGCTTCCTGAGTAAACAGAAATTGCAAACACAAACACCCGATGGCTGCTACAATAAATAATTCCGCTAACCAATAGCAACAACAAGTGCGAAAACACAGATGTAATATGTACACAAGTAGCACAATTTGAATTAGATTCGTGCATAACACAACTGCAGATAAATCCATGCTTTAGCATAAATTTTAAGGAGCTCTCAGGAGCTGGTGGCTTGATTTCAAACAATAACGATTAGTTATGGGCAAAGTTTATTTATTGCTTTATCCTACATATCCTGAAGAACGTCTTTTGGTCTTCTACTTTCCAACTGCACTGCTAGATATTCTACAGCAGTGAGCGTTATGTCATAAACAGTTGGCCAGACTGATTACTAATTGGTCAACTCGAGTAGGCGGCTGACTGTGACTGCAGTTTTTTTTCCAGAAACATCCTATAATCCAGTTAGATGCAGACAGTCATTTAGCAGGTCGAGGAGCTGATAATCCTGCAGAGACTGTTTACTTTCAGTGAGTGAAGAGGAGATAGAAGCACTCTGAATTGGCTGACAGCTCTCTAAATTACCATCTCACACAGCAGCTTTCTTGCCACTCTCTTTCTCCCTTTTTGTCTAGTCGTCCTCCCACCGCATTAATATGATTTTTTTTAATCACCAAGTCAGCCAATTTCTTTTAATCTTTTACATGCTTTTTCATCTTTCGAGAATTTTTTTTCTCATTCTAAATCATTTCTTTATGCCTTTTGACTCAATAATTGGCATCCAAATCGCCAACCTAACTAAAGCTTTGATTAAACATAATCAATATAAACACCTCACATTGTTCTTGGTTTACAAAGCCTGTTTAAAAGCCGCCATTAGTAAGATAAAATGTACTTTAGGCACTGATTTAACAATTTCAGAGTCACAGAAGAGGATTAACCTCGATAAGCTTGGAAAATTAGTTCATACAGTTGTACTTGAGGATAATCATTTTAACACTAATTAAATAACATTATGCTATAAGCCTAGTGCAGAACATCAAGAGGGTATCAAAAAGTTTTAAGACTTGCCAAAAGATGTATCAAAAAGTTTTAAGACTTGCCAAAAGATGTATCAAAAAGTTTTAAGACTTGCCAAAAGATGTATCAAAAAGTTTAAGACTTGCCAAAAGATGGCATAAAGCTGTGCCGCCATCTGTCTTAAAACTTTTTGATAACCTCTTGCAGATTACAGCTGTGGTGGATTATGAGAACACTGCGGATAACCGGAACACACGCTGCACTGGCCATCAATTCATTAATAATATTAATATTCAACTTTATTGTCAAGGTACGTGTACAGAGCCAATGAAATGCAGTGCTTTTCGCATATCCCATCTTAGTAAGTTGGGGTCAGAGCGCAGGGTCAGCTATGATACTGCCCCTGGAGCCGGAGGGGTTAAGGCTCTTGTTCAAGGGCTTGCCGGTGGTGGGGCTTGAACCCAGGTGTTTCTGGTCTTCAGATCAGTAACTCAGCACCTTAATCATTTGAGCCACCACTGCCCCTATATGTATGCAAACACAAATTTTTCAGACCCAAGGGAATTTCATCTGGTTTTGTAGGTGGCAGAAAACCAAAACACACTAAGAGCTCTTGATATGTAATTTTTCATAATTTTGGCAGTCTTGTAAAAAATTTTTTTTTTTTACATAAATTCTAGAATGTTAATAAGCTTTCCAAATACTATTCCAATAGGATCAGCATACATGGGTCCTTGATTGAGATTTACCACCAACACCGCTACATTAAAAAAAACAAAACATTTTAATACCCTTGCTGATTTTGTATGTTTGCCCACTGATAAAGAAATGATCAGTCTATAATTTTAATGGCAGATTATATTTTAACAGCGAGAGACAGAATAACAACAACTAAAATCTAGAAAAATTACATTTTAAAAGTTATACATTGATTTGCATTTTAATGAGTGAAATAAGTATTATTCGATGCCCGATCAATTAACAAGCTTTGTGTCCTCCAGGTGTCTTTTATTCATGCTACGAGCTGGGATTAGGCGCACCTAATATAATACCTGTATAAAAGACACCTGTCCACAGAATCAATCAATCAATCAATCAATCAGATTCCAAACTCTCCACCATGGTCAAGACCAAAAAGATTGTAGACCTGAAATGTTAGGCTAAAATGGGCTACAAGACCACTGCCAAGCAGTGGGTGAGAAAATGACAACAGTTGGTGTGCGATTTTTTGCAAATGGAAGAAACCCCAAATAACTCTCAACCTCCCTTAGTCTGGGGCTCCATGCAAGATCTCACCACATTCAAGTCCAGCACATTAAGGTCCTGGAGTGGCCAAGCCAGTCTCCAGACCTTAATCCCATATAAAATCTGTAAGGAAGGATAAAGGTTTGAGGTGCCAAACATCAGCCTCGAAACCTTAACGACTTAAAAAAGATCTGCAAAGAGGAGTATGAGAAAATCTCTTTCGAGACGTGTGCAAATCTGGTGGCCAACTACAAGAAACGTCTGACCTCTGTGATTGCCAACAAGGGTTTTACCACCCAGTACAAGTCACGTTTTGCAAAGGGGTGAAATACTTTTTTCACTCTTTAAAATACAAATCAATAACTTTTTTTTAAATGTGCTTTTCTGGATGTCTTTGTTGTTATTCTGTCTCTCACTGTAATACCATTAAAATTATAGACTGATCAGTTCTTTGTGAGCAAAGATACAAAATCAGTATTTTTAAAACCGTCTTTATTTTCTTTTAAAAGCTAACAGGATATACAATTAATAAATCTGATCTCTCTCTCTCTCTGTTTTAATCAACCTTAACAATGGATCACCACATGGTCATACTCGCAGAAGTTGATCTAATTTGCCCAGGTCTGCTGGGAATCATAGGAAAATGATGTCATCATGCTGTGGCTGGTGGAATGACCTTGTTTTAGTGGCTGTGAGCCAGTCGACATGACCTGCTCCCACACAGAGGATTGTCAGGATTATTTTTAAAACCTGATAATGCTTTTTGCAACACTTAATGTTTATAGACAAGCACTTTTAGCAGGCAGACCTTTAACCCTTGACCACAGGCTTCTGCTGACCCTGGTGATGACCTGGATTGCCCCCAAGCTGTCAATACTGCCGCTGGGTTGCATCCACCATTTGTTTTTCAGGAAATTTGACAGCCTACACGGCACTTATTTCGAAAAACATTAACAGCATTCAGTCAGGTCAAAAAAGTCTAAATCCACAGCAGGTTTTGTTACTGCACAGCTATGAGTGCAAGAGATGCTGTGAAACCAGGCTGACCTTTTTTAGATAACTAGGCCTATGTTTGACAGTAGGCCTCAGGGTGTTTAGGGTAAAGATGATTCTCGTTTCCTCCAAAACAGCATTTAATCTTGGAGCAGGTCTTATTACTCAAACGAAGTCAGAATCAGGAAAGAGAGCTAAATTAACTACTACTAAATTAAGGCATTATTAAGGTCAACATTTCCGCAAGTTTGTCTGTTTCTCAATCTGAACAAAATGAAGGAAATATTATAAAAGTTGTTCAAGTAATATAATGATCAAAAAATGTGATTGTTCTGGATGTGCCATCAACCTCCTGGATCAGGAACAGGGTGAGGGCCGGTAATTTTATGTATCTAGATACATTTAACATGCCATCACTGCTTGGGGATTTAATGTTAATGCTGTATTAGATCTATGTGTGATGTAATGAGGCTAGTTTTTTCCAAGATACAGTTAAATACACTGTCCTCAAAGGACCAGCCACAAAGAAAGCATAATTATAAAGCAAGTAATACACAAGAAAGTACATATGAACCTAAATATATATTTGTATTGTTATTTTATTTAAGTTTGCATAGTAACTAATTAGTATATTTAAAAAAATGTGTTCTACACTTGATTTATTTTAAAAATAATCAGAGAAACATGTTATGCTTCCCTGGTGTAAAATTCTCCTCACTAACTCATTTTCAACGCACTCCTCCAATCACTTCAGAATATTATTGAAAATCCTTAATTGTCAACGACTATGTTTTGACCTTTGACCCCAGACAACTCAATTACATGACTGAAAAAAAATCAATTGCAGTAAAATCCCTGCCTCGATGACCATAATTGCATCCAAAAACAGATCACTGACTTGTTGTAAAAAGCAAGTCAGTCGAAAAAAAAATACGCTACCAAACAAAACATGGTTGTTAAATCAGCAAAACTCTTCTTTTCGATACAAGTTGATGTTGTTTAATATTTTATTCATTAAATCAAAAACTATCACTCTGGTACCTAATACTACAGATAACCATATTACTATTAGCATTAACTACGCACCCAAATCTCATCATACTTTCACTTTATCTTAACGGGTTTAGAAGAGCTGATACATTTCAATAAATCATATTAGGAGTTGCAGAAACCTCTTTTTTTCTAATATCTTTTGCTTTAATATACAGTTAACATTTTTAATCTAATCACTTTGCATTGAGGAGAGACATATGATCATTCATAATCTTCCTGCAGTAATTTTAGCTGTCTTTGTATTTTGTGTTGTGTTGTGTATAAGAGAGCTTTCGGAGCTCAATAAACTACAGAGAGCATGAAATATGTAATTTTATTGATGAATGTGAACATATCTGAACATATACTGAAACTATAGAAAACACCAGTCATATACTTTTCCTGGATTACTGGTTGACTAGTAAACATTAATTAGTTGCACTAATTTTAAATTAAACACATTCTTTTAGGCACTGTTTAGGCCTCGTCGCTGCACTAAAACAGCACTCAGACAGCGCTGGCTAAATCGGAAATTAGTTAATTAGTACACTACGTTATAGTTAACAATAATAAATTGACAATTTTCGTCACCCAAATGGTGACAAAGGTTTCCCATGTGTCAATTTTTTTTTAACTAGAATTGAATCTCAGTTTTTTTTTGCCAGCATTGCCAGGCTTGTTCATTTGTAAATGTAAATTTTACATTTCTTTTGTTAAAAGAGATATAAACACTGAATTGCATGAAATAATAGTGAATAATAAAGACTTACCATTTAAATTGGGTCTATTTTTTAATACCATAGGTCAAAATAATATTCTTATTTATTAAAAGTAATAACCTAGGCATCCCACAAAGTTTTGTTTTAGGGCCACTATTTTTTCTAGTGCAAATTTTACTTATGTGTATACTTTTTTTGCAAAACATAAAACTTCCAATGCCATGTGATGCGCTATATGTTTTAGCTAAACCAGATGGCGGACACTAGTTTAACTTCGAGAAATTCCTAATGTACTTGAGACAGTGAATTCTGCGATTTATTTTAAAATAAACTATAGTTCTTTCAGGGTCGTTAAGATGCTTTGGACCACAGGTGTCAAAAGAACCTAAAACAAGCGAATACAAAATGTTGCTAATATTTTCAGTAACTATGGTTTAAATAACCATCAATAAAAGTTTCTATGACAAACATTTACAAACTAGACATGGTATATATTTTATTCCTGTACTAGACTTGTGGACTAGTATGCCAGAACTGTTCAGCAAATCCGCTCAATATAAGTGTGGCATTTCAGGAAAATAAAAATCAATCAGGGCAATAGTTCAGCTTGATTTTTACGCCTTGTTGTCTGTAAGAATGCACTTGGGAACAGTAGGAGGTCAGGAGTGACAAGCTGAGGAGGAGAAGTGGTAATTAGACAGAAATGTAGGCACTTTGGAGATACCAAGTCGTTTTTTCTGAGGCTGTGAGCTTGTGGAGTCGTTACTAAGGAGCTAACCTCTGCCTCTACTACAAGAGCAGCACTCAGTGTTAACGTGTCTAATCAAAGTGGGTGTAAATGGCGGCATGGACAGGACACTGCTAGTCAAAATGTCAGACGGTGAGGGTGAGAAGGAAAAGAAATGGAATGGCGAAAAAATAAGAGAGAGCGGGAAGAGATGTCTGCTAATGAGACGTCTACTGCTAGTGCTGTACTTTTCAGACAGGAGCTCATGGTAGAAGGCTGTATTCACCTACTCCGTCACATTCTGTCTCTGAATAACAAGCTTAGAATAGAACAAAAATAATTTTGGAATTATTGGAAATTCCTGCATCTGTATGGCAATATGTGAAAATTATATAGCAAATTATATAGTAAACATTTCAACAATAGCATAAACTAAACTAAACATTTTTTTTTTTATTTTAGAGTAGATTATGTCAAACTGCAAAATAAGAAAGCTTAAATTACAATGTGTTACACAATAAACTATTTATTTCTATAAAATAAATGTTATTTAATTAGCTGCTTATTATTAAAATCTGTTTACGCTAATCAATACAAATATTTGAACCAACAAGTTAGGCCTTTTTTTGTCACATATACATTACAGCACAGTGAAATTCATTTTGACGATTAGGAACTTGAAGTCAGATCACAGAGTCAACTATGATACACTGCCCCAGGCAGGTTAAGGGTCTTGCTTAAAGTCCCAAAAGTGGCAGTCTGGCAGTGGTGGGGATGGAAAACCAGTTCCCCAATCAACATACCAGAGCCTTAAGAATTGGAGCCACCACTGCCCTTCTTGAGTTACTACTGCTACTAAGTTAAATTTAAAAACCTATAGCAAGTGCAAAATATCAGAAACCGCCGCTTTATCGGTTTGTTAAACCACTAAAGATTTCAGACACCCCAATCTTACAAAAGCATGCTTGAAGTGACATTAGGTTAACATTATTAACATTAGGTTAATAAATCATAATAAAGTATACCATTGATCCATCTACATAAACACATACACACAAATGTCTTGTAGGCTGGATAAAGGGAAAAGTTTGTATGCATGTATGTCCTGCTCTGTCAATCGCCACTATCAAGATAAATCCACAAATAATAACTGTTTGCCATATAACTGGTTGTAAACAAAAACTTTTAGGGCCCAACATCAATTTCTGATGTATCTCACGCTTCTTTGGTTAAAGGTAAGAGCAAAAAAAAGGTGGCGCTACCAGTCACGTATAATCAGACTAATTTCTGAGTATTTCTTCATGCCTAATCAGCAGCGGTGCGAATCGACAGTCACTCATTTTCTAAAATACATCACAGCATCTTTATTCATCCCTAATAATCAACCACACACTGCATCTCAATCTCAGTCTCATGCTTACTGATGAAAAAAACAAGCCTATAAACATAGCATTTGAAGTAAGAGTGTGTGTACGTGTGCATGAGAGACATACAAGTTAAGATCAGGCAAATTTACTAATCAATACCTCCAAAAAGTCAATGCTCAAGGTTTTACACATACAGCATCCAAGACAAAGAAAACTTCTAAATGTTGTGGGTGCGTGTGTTTGTGTGTGTGCGTTTCAATCTGTGTGTATACCTCTCACGGAGGTCATCAAGGCAACGCTGGAGGTGAACCTCTCCTGCAGTGACTAGTACGTGTTCTCCGCTTTCCTGGATCAAAACTTCCACACATGGGTCTGCCTGGTTTAGGAGACGCATCCCTCGCACCAGCTTGGGCATCTCACCTAAACACATACATACGTTTAACAAACACACAAACAAAAAGATGTATACACAAATTAGCGAACAATATAGCGTTGTCATGCAGCTACCTAACAAAAGATAATATAAGAATAATATACCAAACTTGCATCTTTATTGTATACATTTATATACAACCTTCATTGTTTGAGGCAGGAGGACCTCTGCAGAACACTGGCCTTTCAGGACCAAGTCCTGGTTTAAGGTAAGAGTTTGTCACACAGTATCAGAAATCTAAGAAGCGACTGCAACAAAAGTATTTAAGATGCTGAACACACACCAACGCTAGAAGACCCTTAAATGTATAGTAATAGACACCAGCTAGAGACCAGCCTAGAAATGAGAAAATCAAAAGGGGATTTAAACTCCTTTCTTCTACTGCTACATCCTTCTGTGTTCCCCTATAAAGTGAATATTCTACCTTGCTTACTATCATAGCTTAAGAGTAATCTGTTTAAACAGAGTAGCTGATCACTAATCAAGGTCACAGCAAGGTCAAATGACAAGGCATTTCTCAATAGCTAAAAGAGTTTTTTAGGCAATGATTAATACATCCAGTGCAGCAGCTATAAAGAATCGATTAACAGTGATGGATTGGAGTTCCAAGCACTTATTTCAGCTATGTTAGCCACTAGGTTGTAGTTAGCATTCGATCTATCTATTTTTTTTTCTTATTTATTTATTTTTTTTAGTATAGGATAGTGGTTTTGTAATAATGGGGCCACCGATATATAGCACCACCCTGTGGATATTTTTGCGATTTGCGTGAATGACCACCATTCAAGTAACTTGAATTCCTTTATGTAAAATCAGAACAACAATCTATGCTACAACCTAGTTTTGCTTAACTGGAAGTAAAACTTATTTTTAATAATTATAAGTATTTGCGTATTAGTTTCCTGTTAACCTGATCAAAGGGACTTTAATGACCGTGCACATTATTTTTTAAACCTTACCACTCTATTTATAATATTTATTTAATTTGACAATAATAATAATAATAGCAAAATATTTCTTTCTTTTTATGGGGAAAAAATGACCGTACTTACAGTGTTATAAATAAAGTTATTATTGTGTTAAACACAGTTATTATTGAATTTAAACAATGAATCATATACTCGGTTATGCATATTGTTTATCGGTTACATAAACATGCCAATAGTAGGTATCATATTGGTTCTAAAATAAAATCAATATCTGTTCTTCTCGAGTCCAAACACAACTTATTGTTCACACTTCAGATTGTCTGACTTTTAATGACCTTAGTTAACCTTACAGGACTCTAAAATAATCCTGAACCAGCATGAACAAGCTTCACCCCTACAATGAGCTCTGTGTGTGTGTGTGTGTGTGTGTGTGTGTGTGTGTGCAAGTATGTCTAATCAGTCAGTTCCTTTGAGCTCTAAAACGGGAAACATTTAACCGTCATCTGCACTAATGAGTTCCATATGAGGGCCAGTATTACTGAGAGCTTCTTGTGGTTGGCATGGTATTTATGATGCTAAAGATATGTGTGCCGCACACATTAGGCAACTGGTTTGCCTTTCTGCTACAAGCTGTGTATATTTAAAGTCAGAGAGTGAAAATGTACACATTTTTCCATAGCAAAGATGTTGGATAGTTCTTATGTTTTGTACCGGAGCTACAAAACTGATAATACAGCTACCAAGCATCCCCATAGAAATACATACAGGATATCGCATTCAGATTAAAGTAAATGAGCTCATGGTTTATACTGATAAAGTTTACAGATTAGTTCCGGTTAAAAGTTTTCTTGATTACAGTGTAGTACAGGGTTCCTCAAACGGTGACTACCAGTATCGTTGTGGAGATTTTATTATGATTAACACATATATTGACTAAAAACAGCCATTTTCTTGCACTAAACAAAAAATAAATCACTAAGCTTCTTAGTTAAATTTTCTTAATTTTTAATAAACTCTTCTCCTTCCCAACTTTGGCCATTTTGTTGTCTCTGAGTTCTCTCGCTGGCTGGCATGCAGTAGCAACTGCTTAATTACCATGGAACCTTATGTTGAATGTACTGTTCTGTCTGTGGTGAGTCTAACCAATAGTTAAGCTACCTGAATAAGTAAGAGAATTTTAGCTTGAATGCCAAACTTCATTATTAAATACAGATAAAATCTAAGCAAAACTATCAATTACAAATTTACAGTTCATAATTTTAATATGTAGTATACTATTATAGCATATAATTTATTTATAGCTTTATATGAAAGTAATGTAAAAATAAAGTAAACAAAATAAATTGATCCTAGAAATATCTATATGATTTAGTTTATTTAGAGTTCTTGAAACTTTGTTAGTTTCAATGATGGACACAAATTATGTTACATTTACATTTCTAGCATTCGGCAGACGCTCTTATCCAGAGCGACTTACATTTATTTCATCTATACAACTGAGCAAATGGGGTAACTTGGTAGCACTTGGTCAGAATCGAACCCTGATCTTCCAATTACCAGGCCAACACCTTAACCACTAGACTACCACTTCCCCCATGTTAACT
Organism: Bagarius yarrelli; assembly: GCA_005784505.1. Taxonomy (NCBI): domain Eukaryota; kingdom Metazoa; phylum Chordata; class Actinopteri; order Siluriformes; family Sisoridae; genus Bagarius; species Bagarius yarrelli. The sequence continues at coordinate 5,887,750 of VCAZ01000015.1, read as the reverse complement.
TAAAATTGAATAAAGACTTAAGATTTATGGAACTATAGAGATTTATATACTAAAACTTGTGTTAATTATCAAAAAAGATACAAAAAAAATCAAATGGAAGATGATCTTGGAAAAAATTAAATAGATGCTTAGCATAGAAGACACAAATCCTAATTTTAAACCTAAAATTTATCTTGTATCTTTATTTCGGCTTGGATATTTCTTGCACAGATGGACGGAGTCTCAACTTTTCACAGCCAAATGTATTTCCTCGGGCCAGAACAGCAATCTTCACACCTCAGTTTATATCACTTTTCAATGTTAAGATAGGTGTCATGCAAATACTTACTGGGATGCTTAGGTTCAATTGCTACTCTGACGATAGGCGTGGCCTCAAAGTTGAGTGGTGTAAAGGGGGGGCACGCGGCCGAGGTGGAGATAGTGGCGGACTTGAGGATAAACTCTTCCATGCCACCGATTCCTGCACAAAACAGCACCAGGTAGAGTCAAATTACCCATAATTCAGCACAAGCAACACATACATTTAAAAGAGTAAATATAAAACAATACTTAGCATTGAATAAATTGTATTTAACAAGAGAGAAACAATAGATTAGATTAGATTTTACTTCATTGTATAATAAGGGTATGAGGTTGATAATTACAGACATGGGTAAATAATGTAACGAAGGTGCAGTAGTATGTATATATGGTGTCTATAAGGGTGTATATAGCATAATACGGTTATAGCAGGCAAAGTATGACATAATGTGTTTGGATGATACAGTAAATACAGAGTATTGATAGAGCGTGTTGTATAAAAACAATAACCCTCAATTGCTCAGTTGTAAAAATGTCGCTCTGGATAAGGACATCTGGCAATGTAAATTATAAGGAAGTGTGTGATTATTTGGACCAGTGGTTCTTAAACTTTTTCTGCCTGGCCCCTCTTTTGCAGAATAATAATAATAAAAAAAAAAAAAAAACAAAAAAAAAAAAAAAAAAAAAAAAAGAACAGTGAGGCTAGAGGAAGAGCAAAACCTGCCTGCTGAACACTGCTGAGCGATGCGGCGCACCATGGTATATATTTCGGGGCATACCTGTAACAATCTGCTGACTTTACACTAGCCTTTTCCACATTGACCCTTATTATAACCCCACACCCCTTCCAGGGATCACACCCCGCAATTTCGGAGCCACTGCTTTAGACAATGATTTAGCCTCAAGACTTAAAGGTAAAGGGGGAATTGCAGATGTCACTTCGGGCCACACTGTAAATTGAAGCACCATCGGCTCCTGCAGAGAACGGCATCTGGGTGTGGTTGTTAGTCAGCATGGAGTACTAAAGCGAACATTAACGAGAAGTTGTGAGAATGAACGACGAAAAAAGACACTGTCATCACACCCTTCAGGTAGATAAACATCAAACTGGCTTTCAGGATGTGCACTAAACAGAAGTGAATTTAAGTGCTGAGTGTAGCTATGTGATAGCTCTGTGTAGGGTGATACCGCACAGATCAGTGACCACCTTTCAGTATGTTGGAACAATCTGATTAGGGAATTAGAATTGAATTTGCTCTGATGCTACAGACAATCAGAAAAAGCAAATATGCTCTCTGCTGGAAATGCTCTGAGATTTAAAACATTTCGGAGAAGAACATGAAGAATATCCGTCACTTTAAAATCCTTACTAATGACTATGCAATAAAATGTTTAGACACGGTCAAAAATTGCAATTGATGTTTGGTATACAGACCCCCTGAAATGAACGTTTTTGTAATACATAATGTTTTTGCTGCTTTAAATAAACATTTTAAAATTTTAACATTTTATAAATAAGTAAACATGGAGGTTCCATGTTGTAAACAAAATTTCCACTGTATTTTAAAAATAGAGGGGAAGTGGTGGCTCATGGTTAAGGTGTTGGATTGCCAACCCAAAGATTGTGGGTCTGATTCCCAGCTCCACCAAGCCACCACTGCTGGGCCCCTGGGCAAGGCCCTTGACCCCCAATTGCTCAGTTGTATAAATGAGATAAATGTCAGTCGCTCTGGATAAGGACGTCTGCCAAATGCTGTAAATGTAAATGTAGAGAAATAGAGAAAAAAAATAAATAATGTAACCTTGGGCATCATATTAACTATAAGAAAGTCATAGCTAAGTGGTAACAGGGTTAAACGGCTGATTGGAAGAGAATAGGTTTAAATTCCAACAGCACTGAGGTGCCATTGCTAGGCCCCTGAGCAAGGCCCTTAAAGCTCAACTGCTTAATTAGATATAAAATGAGACAGATAAAAGTCGCACTGGATAAGGGTGTCTACATAAAAGTAAATGTAATTGAATAAAGTTCCAACGATGGCTAAAATGCCAAGCTCAGAGCTGGTGCTGCTTAAAATCTATTAGAGACACCTGTCTAACTGCTAGAGCGTGGTTGTGTAATCATCAAATCCGATCCGCAGCCATCAGTCAGTTCACAAATGATTGATGGTCGCAGATGATTCCTGTAATGGGGCATCTATACGAAAAAAAACAACCTTATAAAGATCATATGATTCTATAGACTCTTTAGATTAGGCTGTCTATGGGGTTTAACCAGTGTAACTTTACATTATGCATAATTACAAGAATGCTACTATTTCCACGATGCACACATCTTTGCACTGCGGTTCATTGTGTCACAGGGTCTTGTTTTGACTACATTACTTCACTTACTTCATCTGCATTACTTCAAATATTTTAAAACAGAATCTTGTGGACTCTAGTGGCTGCAGAGTAAACTGATAATTATTTAACACTGGTGCATAGGACCCCTTTATCCTTGGTGAAAAAAAGACTATCATAAGCTTGCTTCAAGAAAACTGTGTGACAGAAACATGTACAAAGCTCAGCGAAGAACAGAGGTACAGTACACAGCAGCATTGAGTCACATTAAAGCCTGGTTGGAATAAGCCGTCTGCCCACAGTGAAGTACATCAGCAAACAGAGGATATAGCCTGACTAATAGAATACATTTTGCCCAAGGCTAACTTTATAGGCTGTTAAGATTTGTCAGAGCACCATCCACATCCACCACCACACCCCTTCCTCTGGGAATTTGATCAACCTCTCAAATTCTCTGCTAAATGAAATTAACCAAACCTAATAAGGGCTAAGAGTAATTCTGTAGGTAACCCTGTCTTTTAAACTCCATTCTTACCAGCGTTTAGGCCTCTATGGAGTCAGAAGCAGTGCAGGAGGAACAGAAGACAGATCCGAAAAAAACTTGCAACAAGACAAGCTACAGTTAAAATGCTGTTTGTTTAAAATTCTGTTTGAGTTGACTTATTTATATTTATTTCAATGCATCTCATTATCATATTTAAAAAAAAAACAGCATGTTACAACAAACTACACAGACATTAATGTAAATTCAGAATGTCAATGCCTTTATTTTGTCACATATACTTTTTTTCTTTCTTCGCATATCCCATCTTAGTAAGTTGGGGTCAGAGCGCAGGGTCAGCTATGATACAGCGCCCCTAGAGCAGGATGGGTTAAGGGTCTTGCTCAGGGACCCAACAGTGGCTGATTGTCAGTGATGGGGCTTGAACTCAGATCTTCCTGGTGTTCAGATCAACAACTCAGCGCCTTAACCATTTGAGCCACCACTGCCCCAATAAAAATTAGCCTACATAATCACAGGGACCCCATAGTCCAGACAGACAAACATTCTTGACAGGGTGTCACCAATCATATGGCACAACTGCAGACCCTACTGACAGATTGGGGATAATCATAAACTAATCCCCTGACATTCCACATCTTCGGACTCAAAAAGAAAACTGAAGTTACCGAAGAAATTCCCAAAGCACAGGATATTTTTGATATTTCTACAAATTTCCAGAGTAAATAAACAGAGAATGAATCCAAAATCTTAAACCCCAGATGTGCAAGAAAAACATGCTTATCACACGGATACCATGAGGCCATCTAGAGCTGTAGAGGCAAACAAGCAAAATGGCAACACCTTTTCTTCTTGTTCCATTTGCAGTTTTTGTCAGACTCTCACCCAGAGAGACATTCAAGAGTACTTTGAGTTTTGATCAATAAATAGATCAATACTGGCTTGTTTTAAAATTATTTATCAAGTGGTAGGTATTTAAAGAAGTCTTGGACCTTTAATCGTCTGGTGCCAGAACAAGAAAAAAGTCTCAAGGTGGACCTCCTAAGGGATGTTGGGACAGTTGAGGGGTGCATGTGGATCTGAAGAAGAGTGTGACAGAACATGAGCATAACTGTGGGAAAATGCATTTGGCTGGCATTGCGTGTCAAGTTGCCCTCAACCCCCACAGTTGATGGACACCATATAACTAGGAAGAACTTTGATGAGATACTAGATTGGATGGAGGAAAAATAAGCCAATATTTATCATACAAAATAAAGTTAATAGATCTAGCAAATGTCACACATGCATGCCAGTGGTTGGCCTGGCTATACGTCCATCATAACTCCACCCAGCATAAAACGTCCTGAATGGAAACATATAAAGACAAAAGCAGGCTGAGCTGTACAATTGTCTCCACAAAGCCTCACATTAGCCATTAAGCACCACGATTTGCATTTCCACCTCCAGTGACCAGGCGTCTTGTGTCTTATTTATTTAATCATGGCCTTAATTACTAAACTATAGTGATGTGATTTGACAGACTTATGACCAGAATTTCCCTAAATACAGTTACAAAGACGCCATATCTAAACATAAAAATTTGTCAAATTAAGAGCGTGGGTTTAAGGGCAGGACTGATTGATGTACTTAAACTTGCCTTACTTAAGTCAGTCAGCCACCTCACAGCAGGCATGCAAACTTTATCACCCACACTTCAATCCCAGCAGGAAAAGTGTGGGATTCAACCCTGAAAAATGCGAGGGCATGTCCTGCTACGGTTCTTTCCAGTGATCATTGTGGCCTTACTGTCTGAAAGATAAATGTTCTACACTGTCCACTTTTACACCTAAGGGCCTACTTCCAAATGTCTTTTTTATTCTCTATATAAAGTGCTTTAAATAGGGCACCGTTATTGGAACTCCTTCTAGGTAGGAGTTTTGTCTCCACCTAATGATTTAATTAGGTTATTTTGAACAACAGTCATTTCTAAATGTAGTCAGGTCTGCGGAGGACTAAAAAAAAAGAGACACAATAAAAGAAATGTCTGGTGTTTCTAGAATTCTATATTCTTACTAGCACTAAGCTACAAGGAGTCCCACAAAAACCTTTTCTTTCCAGAACACAAACTCATTGCCAATTTCAAATCTATTACATGTTTCTGGTAAAATGCTTTGCATCCTGTTTTGCTATTCTTTTTGGTTATTTCTTTTATTGTTCCTGAATGCTTGTCTTTTTTGTTCTTCGTTGGATTTATTTTCCAAAAAAAAACAAAAAACCAACCGAACATGCAGAAGAATATACAGTGGTTTTTCTAGAGACAGCTGTGAGCACAGCAGACTTCATAACATCACAGTTTTGCCAGCTTGGGTTTACTCACAGACCACTATTGAACTGCTTCCACAGGAAACTGTTTTTAATATTCGCTTGTTAAAAATGATTGCATGACATTCTTTTTCGAAAAGAAGTTTCCCTTTATTTTACAGAACATTTCAGATATTGCACTGTTAATTATTACACTATTTGGCTGACCAACTGTCCAGTCACAACTACACGTTTGGCAAAAACCCTATCTGGATTTGATCCCCATTGTTGCTGATAAAATAAGTGGCCTAGTTCTGGGAAATCTGTCCACTAGATTACTAGTATACACTAGTGCAGTGGGGTTGAAGTCTGGGCTCTATGTAGGACATTATTTCATCATAACCTTGGCAAACCATAAGTTCATAGGTGTTGCTTTGTGCACAGGGGGATTGTCATGGTGGCCCCTTAGTTTTAGCTAAGAGATATTGCTACAGAATTCATTGTGCTTCCATTCTGAGACCTGCATGGGGTGACCAGACAGGACACAGAAGCAGTTGAGGGAAGAACAGTTTGGGAAATTTTAGTCATGTTTGGTTAAATTGAGTGCATGCATTTTCCGTGCAAGCATGTGTGTGTTCTGCACCTTTGGGGGGGTTGATCCACTGCTGATTTTGAACTGATAAAGAAACACTATAATTTTAATGGTAGCTAAAACATCCAGAAAAACGCAACCCTCTTAAAGAAACTCTCTTAAAAAAAGAGCCATCCTAATCTCAGCTTGTTACCTGCTGGAAAAACACCTGTCCACATAAGCAATCAATCAGTTAGATTCCGAACTATAAGACTATCGCCTAGCAGCTTGGTGAGAAGGTGACAACAGTTATTGCGATTATATGCAAATAAAAAAAAAACACAAAACAACTGTAAGTCTCCCTCGGTCTGAGGCTCCATGCAAAATCTCACCTCATGGAGTTTCAATGATCATGAAAACAGAGTAAGGAATCAGACCAGAACTACAACAGTTCTTGTCAATGATTTCATGGCAGCTGGGACCATAATCACCAAGAAAATAATTGGTAATACACTATGTTTTGTATATACACTATATACATTGTATATACACTATGTAAAGGGCTAAAATCCTGCAGTGCCCACAAGTCTCCTCCTGCTGAAGAAAGCACGTGTATAGTCCTGTCTCAAGTTTGCCGATAAACATCTGAATAATTTAAAGGAGAACTGGGTAAAAGTGTTGTGGTCAGATTAGACTAAAATCAAGCTCTTTGGCATCAACTTAACACACTGTTTTTGAAGGAGGAGGAATGTTGCCTATGACCCCAAAACCACTATCCGCACCATCAAACATGGAGGCTGAAACATTATGCTTTGGGGGTGTTTTGTTGCCAAGGGGACAGGACAACTTCATCTAACTAAAGAGACAATGGACAGGGCCATGTACCGTAAAATTTTGGGTGAAACCTTCTTCCCTCAGCCAGGGCATTGAAAATGGGTCATGGATTTCCAGAATAACAATGACCCAAAACACACGGCCAAAGAAACAAAGATGTGGCGGTCCTCGATGGGATCCAGACCTTAATCTAGTAGAAAATCTGTGGAGGAAGCTGAAGGTTTGAGTTGCCAAACAGCAGCCTCGAAACCTTAACGACTCGGAGAAGATCCCGTCACTGTATAGTCATAGTTGCAAATGACTTGACCTGTTTGGCAATGCATGGGAAAATAGATAAATGAATATAATAATAAAGTAATAAATAATAAATAAAAGGAAAAAAAAGCGCTGGGAGTTAAAGATACACAATACGTAGTATTTGTGTCAAGCCAAGAAGTAACAAAACAACCCAACAAAACAAATAAGACATTGGAAAAAGTTGTGGAAAGCAGTATTTAGTAGTTGACGTATTGGACTGCAGTTCTGAAGAAGATTTTAGTTTCAATTCCAATCTGCCACTGCTGGGCCCCTGAGCAAGGCCCTTAATACTGCTCAGTGGGCTAAAAAAATAAGATTATTGTAAGTTGCTCTGGATAAAGTCGCTTGATGACGGGCAGAAATGTAAATGTAGTATGGGTTACAATTAAAAGTCAAAATTAAAATTTTTTGAGTCACGTGATATTTTGGCCAATCACAGACAGACTAAAGGTATCAGAACATCAGAGGTTAACAAACTTGTTGGCACAAACCATGTCTTTCTTATTAAACCGTTTCTTACATTGAAAAAGCGCCATTTTTTTTTATCTGAAGCATATGAGCTGGCTGTATAGTAACATCCTGGCCCTGATGTCCACATATCTGGAACATCCGCCAGCTTACTGAATCCTGTTATAAAACCCAAAACGCCACCTCTAACACTACTATAGATGTCTACTGTTTCTGTGGTCTAACAATTTAATCAGGTTCACTGTGATATGTGACCAGCCGCCTGAACCGTATCTGTAATCTCCAGCAGTGTCACAGAAACCGCAGCAGAACTGGAACAGAAACTGCTTAAGTGTACAAAGCGTGAGGTCTGGAAGAGCAAGTCATATTTACTGTGTAACATAGCCCTGAGTCAGAGCTCTCTGTCTCAGACTGGCTTTATTAAAGAACTATTTTAGCCCAAGCCTTAATCCTATTCATGCGGAATGCACCTGGAGGCAGTAAAGTCTGCAATAAAAAAGGCTTTCCGCTAATCGTTTAGCGTATTTAACCTGCACAGACACGACAAGCTTTGTTGGTTTGCTAACATTAAACTGCTGAGGTGCCTCATGAGATCTGTATCTCGACAAAGTCATGACATCATCCGTGCTCTCGTTTTACAGAGGAAGCAGACTTCTTTTGGAAAAACATGCATAATTAGAAATAGCATCAACTGTAGGTGCAATTGTTCTTTTTCAGAGTCCGATTTCAGGTCGTTCTGCAGGATGTCGCACAGATGTCACCGTTAGCATAGGGATAAACAGGAAGCTGACTTCTTTTTCAGGAAGACTTAGTGTCTGGGATGACGTAATATTTTTTGCTTTAGTTAAGAAAACACTGACTATTTTCAAGTGTTAACATTTAATACCATGCTTTAAGACACTTTTTTATAATGATAGCTCTCTGTTGGAGGATAATCTCTGCAAAAGACAAATAATGAGCAAAAAAACAGGACACGTATAAGAGTCATGAATTGCTGTCGGGAGAAGTGAGACGTTTTTAAAGGAGGTTTTGATGGTAGGGATATCGCATGACTCTTGACAATGACATCATCAGACCCAGTCATCCTGCTTTTTTTCCTCCCCTGCAGCACTAAAATCAGGCATTGTCATAGTTGGATGAAGTGACCAGACAGGACACAGGAGCTGGTGTGTGTGTGTGTGTGTGTGTGTGTGCATCTTATTGCCCTCTCAGGTGCCTGAGGGCAGATTGTCCTTTTTAATTCAGCTGATGTTCTCTTCACCGTTACCACATGGTCTACAGCTACAGGGTTAAAGAAAAAGGACTGGGAAATTACACATAATGATTAATGTATAGACTACGCATCAAAATTGTATTTTATAGGTGTACAAAATATAAAAATGTGTAAAATGAAATAAATACCAGCCCAGGATTAAAAAGCAAAAAAATTAAAATAATAATAACTAGTGAAGTTTAACTTAATGGCATGTATTTATGTGAAAACATTAAGATTAGCTAATTAAAACTGCATAAAAACTGTTAGAGGCATCTACGCCGCACATTAGCTGCATTACTAGCACTGCTTCATTTGCTAATGAATAGATTGAAGGTGAAATATTATTTCATATAAATATCCTCAATATTTATTATATGCTTACACAGATGAACCCAGCATCAAATGAAACAATCCTAAATACTGCCAGGAAGTCCTTTAAGACTTTAAGAGTATATTTTAGCATTTTCACATGCTGTCATTCTTTTGCACCTCGATCTACTTTATAAAATAAAATTATAAGCAAATAGACAGCAAATAAAAATCTAATGTCAGGCTTGTGACGTCGCCACATTCGACAGAACTTGAGGATATAGTGCGCAGAATCTTATTACGTCTATGAGTCATTGGAAATGAGAAGAACGCGCAACCTTAAATATTGTAAAAATGTGTACGAAGAAGCGTCTAGTTTTTTTTTTTAGTGTTTTTGTTGTAAAAGCGTTTTACGCAATTTGTGCAAACTTGTAAGAAATTGGAAACAACGCAACAGGAGCATGTTGTAGGCTGTATCTAAAGGTGTAAAATATATCATTTTGTATGTAAAAAGAAGTATTGCCCAGCCCATTTCTAAATGGGTTAATATGTGCAAATAAGGTACATTTACCTCAAATGAAGTAAGGTTCAATATATTGAATTATTTTACTGCAGATTTACTGGAGTTTTAATCCTCAATGTTAAGGCTGTAAATGTGTGTGCTTTATCTATAGTTAAACATGCCTCATTTAGTAGTCATAATCAAAGACAGCCTTTACACTGCAGGTCTTGATGCCCAGTTCTGATTTTTATTTTGGACACACTTGTCTAATATCTGCTGCAATCCAATGTACAAAACAATCCAATGTAGACGTACTGATCAGAAAAGGAAGTAAAAAACGACGCAAAAATGAATGGATTAAGTTTAAATGATTGTTCAGTATTTTGCTTTTTTACACAAATCGGCAAAAGACTGATCTCTGCCCTTGTTGCAGCCTGGGTGCATATATATATCTACATATATAAACGCTAAGACAAGTGTCCAATTCATATCAGATTTTCTTCCACATACAAATGCGGCATGAAATGTGTGTTAAATTCAATCTGTGCCACATTGGAGGAAAATTGAACAGAATTGGTTCAATTAAAAATTCTATTCTTATAACGCCGATTACAACAGACATTGTCTCAAAGCAGCTTTCCACAGAATGCAGTAACAGTGAAGAGTGTAAGTTTGTCCTTAATGAGCAAGCCGAAGGTCAATGTGGCAAGAAAAACTCCCTGAGATGAAGTAGGATACATGCTGATGCATGCTGTGTAAATGCTTGTCAGGAATTTTGCAGATGCATTAATTTAAAATTTCAGATTTTTGCTTCCTAATTTATGTATTTCTTTTGAAAAAATAGAATTTCCTTCTCAACAAAACGTGTTGTGTCTTTGAGAAAATAGGTTTTTATAAGCTGCCTTTGCCAGTTATCCTGGACTGAATTTCTGTTTCTGCTTCATCTTCACCACCACAGTATTATGTACTGCGGATGAGTTACATCTTTAGTAAAATGACTGCATTTGTGTTGCAGCAAAACGAAGTGTTTTACCTCTTTATTTTTAGTCTGTCTTTTCAACCAGTCGCGATACAATACACATAAGCATAATACCAATTTAACGTTCATTATGATAAACAATGAACAATTTCAATATCTAACAGCTCTCTGCACCCTATTTTTAAAGATTGTTTGGCCATCTTTTTGACCTAACTGATAGAACAGAGGGATAAAATGCAGGAGAAAAAGAGGTGGGACCGGAAAGGACCTGAGTCAGGAATCGAACCCGGGTCTCCGAAATGCAGCAACTGTCTTTCTGCACCCTTAACCAAAATATATATACCCATTAAAGATTACCAGCTCCATTAATATTACATCCACCAAATTTCTGTAACTTTATATTGATCTGCTAAAACCTGCTATAAATCATAGCCAACATTTATGAACAAGTCAATTTTCAGTAAAGAGATATTAAAATATAATTAAACAGTTTTGCATTTCTTTCTGTTCTCTGTTTAGTTACTGGTTCCTTACTTTACCCACAATGCTGTTGAGAGTGGCGTAAGGGTTAAAACCATTCTGCTTGTCATTCAGTAGATGCGCAGAGTTATACTATTGTATCTGCGCTATCATACTATATAACAACCAAATCTTCTTGTAGATACTTACAGCGTACACTAGTGATGTCAGAGGCGCAGATATCTGCAATCTTTTTATAGGAATAATGTTGACACTAACAAATTGGTGACTAAATCATTAAAAACCATGAATCATTGATCACCAATTTTTTTTTTATTTAACATATATTATTTTTCATATTCTCCGTCATGACCACCTACTGATTTAACCATTCATTTACTGATTTATTGAGCCATTTATTCAATCATTCATTTACTGGTGGAAGATTCATTTACTAATCGATTCACTGATTGATTCACTTGACTAATTCATTCATTTACTTACAGCTCCTTTCCTTAAATGTCCACCAACGGATAAGCAGGCCAGAGATCAGCAGCTCAAATCAATTTTAGACTGTAAAAAACAAAGATACTTTGCTCATATGGCGTTTTAATGATTCCTACATAAATTCACTCAGGCCTCAGCACACACATGCTTCTTATTTCCACACTGCAGTTTCTGGGACAAGGATAATATGGAAAAAGCTAACAAGAGCAAATGGTTAGGGAGAAAAAAAAAAAAACCTAACTAACACAGAATCTTGGTGTGCTGAGGTCAGTAAAAATGGTCCTTGATGAGAAAAATCCTGACCCGGCATGCAAAATATGGCCAAGATGTGTCCTATATTCATGCAGCAAACATCTCTAGCAAAAAAAGGCAATCCTGACTTCACCCGCCTGTAAAACACAGAGGCTCTTTCAGCCGTCCAGCCTGAAACGTGAGTAAGTAATTACTTAGAGGTGACTGAGTCTCTGAGGCATTCTTTAACAAAGACTTAAAGACTGAGAGAGGGGGTGATGTTAATATATCCTGAGAAGCGAAACGCTCGGCTTATGCACAGTGCAAGCACAGGAAGCCTGATTAAGACGTTCGGAAATTTGTGGCCCATATGAGACGAAATAGGAAAGATTTTTTTTCTGGATAAGTAGGAAATATTTCTCGAGCAGTGGATTTCAAGTTTAGCTATACCACGGCGGTGATTATTTATCTGTAGTTATATTACTAGACCAGTTACAGTAAAGAAAATATCAGAACCAAGACTAACTTGGATTGAGTACATAGACATATACACAATGATACGTGCCAGGTTTGTAAGTTTCTCATCAAGGTCTAGGTATTTCTGAGGGTAGTGATCACAATCATCTCTTTAATTTTGAGCAACACCATTCTGAAACTGCTGGACCCTGAGTATGGCCCTCGGCCCTCAACCCTCATAGCATGGCTCAAATGGGTAAGGTTGCCAAGTTGCTGATCTGAAGACCAGAAACACCTGGGTTTAAGCCCCACCACCGGCAAGCCAACCACTGTTGGGTCCTTGAGCAAGAGCCTTAACCCTTCCTGCTCCAGGGGCGCTGTATCATAGCTGACCCTGCGCTCTGACCCCAACGTACTAAGATGGGATATGTGAAAAACACTATTGGCATTGTGCAAGGTACATGTACAGAGCCAATGAAATGCAAAGTTGAATATATATGCTCAGCGGTTAAAAAGAATGAATGGGAGCATCTGCCAAATGCTGAAAATGTTTAGTGACCTAGTTTTACCATGTTTTAATGTATGATGCGTTTCTACTGTAACAACTTACACCGAGTCTTGCATGGTTTTTGTGATTTATAAATAAACAGAATAAAATGTAATTGCTGATCAGGTGAAGGTTTTCTGGTAAAGTGTTCTGTAGGATGATTATTTGGCATTATTCCGAAAATATCTCCTGTGTCAGAGTTCTGTATCAGTCAGAAGAGCTTTTTATTTTACTTTAGCCCAA
>VCAZ01000015.1:5649667-5867167 GCA_005784505.1 Bagarius yarrelli | reverse complement strand
ACACACAGCCAGCCATCAATAAGAGGTGTTGTTGGTTAAAAAGCTCTGCTCTGGGATGTGCAAACCAAAGCCAGACGTACACTGTGTGATTTTAGCCAAGATTTGGTCGTCTGAGACAAATTTTAAAGATGTTGTCTTTGATCAATAGTTTGACATGTTCACCGACATCCGATAAATAGCTGCTGCAAGTCATTTCTTTCCTTTGATGAATTTCTGGCAGTGTCAGAAACCTTTCTGCAGTGTGACTCAAACCACCTCAAACGACCACAAACCAATAAACATTAGACGAGCCGAACCTGATGACGCGACTAACCGCGACAACTTCAAACCACCTTAAGAAACTGTCGCTGTGAATGTAAACGTCAAGTCTGGTGGACAGTAGCGAGACAAGAGAAAGTTGAATTATGGAGGGAAAACAAGTGTTTGTATGATGTGTCGTCGCTGCTGGGTTTTTTTTTTTGTTTTGTTTTTTTGCTGCTGGCTACCATTTAGCAAGAGAACGTGGGTTACTTGACGTTAAGCAAAACTCCAGACGGGTCTTCTTGCGTGCGTCCTGACATTATGAAAACTGAGATTCTACAGTGTGACATCATGGGAATCGTTCATACAGTCTGACAAGCAACAATCGCCAAAGACTGGATCACATAAAATTTTGATGCAGATGAAAAAGAAAAACTGCTGTGACAAAATCCATCAAAACATGGAGTCAAATCTCAGCTCTGGTCATTTCATGGACACTTTACTAGCAAAACAAGCAGCATACACCAGTGCTGTGTCTTTGTTTACATTCCGGAATGTATCAGTTGTGGCGGGCAGCTAAACTACAGTGCTGTCTAATATTTCCGCACACACAAAACCAGTCATTTAGTCAGATTAAATTTGCTGATGAAAAAGGGTATTCTTTCCTGCCCAAGACGTTAAACAGGAAGTTCCAATGCTTTGTAATTTTGCAATCATAAATCAATGCAATATGCAAATTACACATCTTTAGTTTCCATTTATTAAAGTCTACAAAATGAACAATAACTTTCTCATATAGAGATGAATCATTATGCTGTACCAGACAACCCGGAGGATGCTGGTGCAAACTGTGACCCGAGGGCATCAAGGGAGTTGTGTTTGTGAGATTACTGGCATTATAGTATTATACTTGATGAAGGGGTACTGGAAAGTGGTAGCACAGTGGTTAAGGTGTTGGATTGCAGATTGGAAAATTGTGGGTTAATTCCCAGCACCACCAAGCTGCCACTCCTGGACGGCTGAGCATATATATATATATATATATATATATATATATATAGTATATATATATATATATATATATATATACTATATATATATATACATATACACTGGTGTTTTATTTACTGAGTTTATAAATTAAAACATTTGTTTTGTGGCTCACGAGTCATATTATTTGTTAATATTCTTGTTAACTTCAGATAAAACAATGATCCAACACTGGATTTGTTGGTCAAATTCAAAAACACATGTTCTGTGTCGTTTTATCATTAAGCAGCTAAAATGCAAAGAACGCTAGTGCGGCAGCTAATTTTCCATCCACCGAGTAAACATGACAAAACACCGTCAATGTGCTGCCAGAGGAGTGGGAAGTCTATGCTTGTCTATTACACTCTTCTGAAATATTTATAACATTCCTCTGTGTTTACCAGCTTTTTTAGGCTACTGTGAAACTTTTCATGTAATCAACGCCGACAGAGCAGTCAGGAGATACAAAAGAGATGACATCGGCCATAGATGATTCAAAACCTCCAACAGCTCGGATATGAGTCATGTGACACATCTCCCACGGCTTGCACATTTTCCGGTAACTTCAGACAGAAACACAAAAAACCAAAATAACAGAGCTGTGTGAAATTTATAGAAAGAGTCTAGTCAGAAGCTGAGAGATGATCCGGCTGCTTAGATAGAAGAGGTGGAACTGAGTGGATGATTGGCCCACACAATGTTTGTCCTCGAAAGTGATGAGTGATACAGAAGAAAAAGAAAAGGTATATATATTCCCAAAAACATATATTCTACGGCCCAGTAAAATGTATCCCATCGTAGTAAGTTGGGGTCAGAGCGCAGGGTCAGTTATGATAAGGATGATAAGGATCCTGCCCAAGAAAGCAACAGTGGGGCTTGGTAGCGCAGTGGTTAAAATGCAGATTATTTATCCATTACCAGTCTGCCATTTAAGCAAGCCTTAAGTCAGGTCATTGTCATTGGAAATGCATTTTTCGCATTTTTCGCATAATTCATCATTTAAGTAAGTTGGGGGTCAGAGCGCAGGGTCAGCTATGATACAGCGCCCCTGGAGCAGGAAGGGTTAAGGGTCTTGCTCAAGGACCCAACAGTGGTTGACTTGCCGGAGGTGGGGCTTGAACCCAGGTGTTTCTGGTCTTCAGATTAACAACTCAGCACCATTTGAGCCACCCTGCCCCTACCCTCAATTGCTCAGTTGTGTAGAAGAGATAAATGTTAGTCGCTCTGGATAAGGGCATCTGCCGAATGATGTAAACATCTTCCTGGTCTTCCAATCAACAACTGGTTCTGGTTGGTGTGGAAGAACTCACAGAGCCCTGACTCTGACTCAAACCCCACTGAACACCTTCAGGATGAACAAAATCACTGACTGCTTCTCAGACCCCCTCACTCAACATTAGTCTCTGAACTCACTAATGCCATTGCAGGTGAATGATTAAATCCCCAGTGACGCACTTCACAATCTAATGAAAAACAGTTCCAGAAGGTTATTTTATTATTGTTATACTAATAAGAAAGTGGTAGTGCAGTGTTTAAGGTGTTGGGCTGCTAATTGGAAGATCTGGGTTTGATTCCCAGCACCACTAAGTTTCCACTGCTGGGTCCCTGGGTAAGGCCCTTAACCCCTAATTGCTCAGATGTATAACTACACCAGTCTGGATGAAGGCATCTGCCAAATGCCATAAATGTAAATGGTTGGATGGGGTGTGATGCTATACGGCTATACGTTAAGCATGCTAATCGACTGTTTGTTTGTTATCTTATATCTTATAGTCTATAAGCTAACGAAACTGTGTAAAGCAAAGCAGCTGCTTTATCATCAGTGCCCATTTTTTTCCTTTGAAGTTTTTATTAAATAAATAATTAATAGCTAGTTCTCAAATATAGATATGTAGTCAGCTTAGCCGAATAATAAAAAAAAAAAAAAAAAAAAAAAAAAAAAAGGTCATCTTAAAACTTAGACGCAGTCTCGAATGTCTGACGTCTCAGTGATTTAGTCACGGTTAAAACCGATCATTTACGGTCAGGCAAAAAGACGAGCGGGGACACCTGTTCGAGCTAAGATCATACAAAAACCGTAAAATGAGCTAAAAAGAACAGCTATCGGCTTACTTCGTGGTCGGGGCCGCTTAACGGCTCTTTCGCAGACGTTCTTCATGGGACACTTTCATTAAGGACTAACACAACACGGTAAATCTCTGGCCGCTGTCCAAAAGTAGGATAAGAACAGCATTTGTTGGAATAAGTCAGAATCTTACGGAGAACAAAAATGCCAGGGATTCGTTTAAAAATAGAGCAAAGAGGAAAGTAAAGAAAAACAGCCATAAATAATGAGAGACAAATGGAACAATGAGAACTTTGTGTTTGAAGTGTGAATCTGGAGCTCCAGCAGCTCATCCAATGAGTATTTCTTTTAAAACAACAAAACAGAAGTGGATAATGAGGTTAGGTAGATCTATTACAGCAATAACGGCTACAAGTCTGAGACTTAAGGTTTAAATAGTGTTAAGCCATATGGAAATGTAGAGGGGGGGAAAAGCTTTTAGGAAAGCTGTATGGAAAGTCCCCTCGCTGGAAAGTCCCTCCGCTAAACGTGACAGATTGCCGAGGCAGGAAATCAGACGTTCGCCCTTCGGCCAAGAAACACACTGCGTATTACGTTACATTAGCCTGTCGCTCGGGCTCGTCAGGTCACGCATGCGCTATTCGAGCTCTGTAAAACAAACCCACATCCATACACACACATGCGAAATGTATTGCTGGGGTTATACAAGGACTACACATTGAAAAAAAAAAAACACTTTTCAGAGGTAATGGACACCAGGAGGCACTTTTATTCTAGACGTTTGCGTCTTTCACAGCATGTGGAGGCAATATGGCCAGGCAGGAACAGGAAGTGGTTCTGTAACAACACGGAGGAGAAGACAATACACACATTATGTCAAGGAGGCAGAGGGGAAAGGTCATGTGCCCCCTGCTTTCCTGAACTAATGGGACTGACTCATAGGGCGTCAGACTGAATTAGAACACATCCAGAGTTTTGGATAAATCGCTAAGTTTTTGAAACAAACCAAAGTTCTGTATTATGACGATGACCTAAAGTGCCGTTTATTTCTTGGATCTGATTGGTCAGAAGGCGTGGATTTGTTTTTTTAAACAGTAGCTCTGTCTGTAGTGAAAATAAAGTTGACGCAGGCTTATATTTGTAATAAGAAATTCCAATCAATTCCAAAATCAACCCCAAATTGGCAATTTTCTCTGACCCCAAATACAAATTATTAAGTTAGCTATATTCTGTTTTATATATATATATATATATATATATATATATATATATATATATATATATATATATATATATATATATATATTTTTTTTTTTTTTTTTTTTTTTTTTGGCACACGGTTGTGTTGTTCCTTTGAGCCGCTCTGAGTCACTGGCTGCAACACTGCAGAAAGAACAGCCCGAAATAATCCACACTCTCCTAATTAATTAACGCGTCTTCTATAATTGTGACTTTAGGTTACACTTTAAATCGTAGTAATTAATTTCTTTCTATAGAGATAAATTAATACGCACAATGTTTAACTGTAAACCAAAAGTCACAAGCCCCGGTTCTAATACATTACCTTTCCCACAGTAAAAGCTCATTTACAGATACCTGTCCAAGTGCGCAAAAAAAACGAAGGATAAATAAATCAATCAATCAATAATATTCACTAAATAATATCAGCTGAATTGTGGCGACGTTTACATTCCTGGCAAGCAGATGATTATGTAAGATTTATAGAAGGAGTCTCTAGTGCAAGTTTTATATAACAGATGTGAAGCTGTTTAAACTTTACGCTTTCCCACGCAGTAAAAGGGTTTATCATAGTTCTTAATAACAACTGTACACACAAACATACACACACACATAGAATAATTAACAGATGCTGATCAGACTACGGCACATGTTTATGGACTGTAGGAGGAAACCGGTGTACACAGATGAAAGTCCTGACGAAGATGCATATTTTATACATACAGTGTGAAGGCAGGAAATAAACTCCCAACGCTGAGGGTGTGTGTGGCAATCATGCTACCACTAAGCCACTGCGACCACTACATAACACGATTTCACAGGTGAATTTCTTTACCTTTACATTTTTGGAATTTGCCAGAAAGCGCTCACAGGCGCGACGGTAATATCTTAATAGTGATTTTTTCGATCGGCTGACCAACACCTTAATTAGGTTAGATTAGATTTAACTTTATTGTCATTGTGCAAGGCATAACTAAGGGTATGAGGTTGATAATTACAGAGATGAGGGTAAATAATATACAGAAGGTGCAGTAGTGTGTGTATATATGGTATCTATAAGAATGACATAATGGGTATATACATATGAATATGCACATATATACAAGTGTAATCACTGAACTACTACCACTTTAAGCACAATGACTGGCAAACTGAATTATTAATACAAAATTACACACACAAACGCAGCTTTTTTTTCTTCCAAATAGCTCTAAAAGTGCACTGCACTGAAGTAAATTGATAACTCATAGACATGTCTTATAACGAGGTTCAACCGATTTACCTCATAAAATCACACGTAGGTGAAACTGGATCAAATGCTTTAATGCATTTAAAACACAGCAAGCGAAAGACAGAATGCTGCTGTATTGCTCATGAGGCCAAGCCAGAAATCGATCCCAGAGCTGCCTTTAATAGCACGACAATCCAGTTATCACTGAGATCAATTCTCATGATATAGATTCGATATCAGGTTTCAGCTGATAAGAATTCTTTCTTTAAATCTTCTCTTGCTTTTGTCTTTTCTTCGGGACTGACTGTCCTCTTCATCATCTGCATTAGCTGCCACAGGCTAAGCAGATTCGACTTATCTACTTTCTGCCTTAAAATTTTGTTAATACTTAAAATTCAATAAATGGCTGTCTGGCTGGAGGGATGGATGGATGGATGGATGGATGGATGGATGGGAGTGAGTGAGTGAGTGAGGTAAGAAGGAAGAAAGAAAGAAAGAAAGCTTTCTAAGGTTCTGTTTCATGATCACTCTACTACTACTACCATCTCTCTGACGACCTTTTGTTGATGTAATTTAATGAAACGTAAATAATGCTGTGATTAAACTATACTTAACCCTAACCTTCTTAACAAAAAAGACATTTTTCAATGTTTTAGCCAAAAGCTGAAGTTTTTGTTTAAAGAAAGGGAGGGGAGTTGGAGACAAGTTAAATGTCCTCACAAGGTCAAAACTGTCATATTTTCCCACTTCTATACTTCCCACCAAGATGAAAAACTGGCCAACACACACACACACACACAGTGAGAGAGAAAGATACTGAGAGACAGCGATAGAGAGAGGGAGATAAAAAGCGATTAAGGTCGTCCCAAACAAAGCACAAATGTTGGGACTTTAGGTGCTGTTTGAACAGACTGATGGACTACATGGCAAACCAAATTTATAACTTTTTGGACAGGTGTTTTTGTTGTTATTCTGTCTCTCAATGTATAATGAATAAACCTACCATATTATAGACTGATTATTGTTATTCAAAATCAGAAGAGGATCAAATAATCCTTCCCTCACTGTATTTTAACACTATTTAACAGCTTGTGATGCCATAAGTCAAGGATGTCCAAACTCTGTCCTGGAGGGCCGGTGTCCTGCAGAGTTTAGCTCCAACCCTAATCAAACAACTAATCAAGAACTTGCTGGGTATACTTGAAACTTACAGGTAGGTATGTTGAAAGTTGGAGCTAAACTCTGCAGGACAACAGCACTCCAGGACAGAGTTTGGACACCCCTGCCATAAGCGAACTAAATGTTGAAGTAATTATGAGGCAGACTTCTCTCAGTGCGAGAAAAATGAAGAAACCATGAACGTCAGATCGACCTCATCCAAAAGAGTTCCTAAAGACAGATTCGATTGTCTTCTCATACTGTTTGTCAAAATTCTATGTGACACAGAAAAGCCTTCTTAAGTTAGTTTTAAATTTAGTCAAATACAATACACACATGTACATAGTGCAGATTAACTAAAAGCATACTGTGTTAATGTGACAAAAAATACTTGCAGCTAAGGGCGACTTACAGCATTACTTGAAAAAATGGTCATGAATTACCATCATACTAATTTACAATTCCGTCTGAAGCCGACAAAAAAAACTCAAGACTGTCAATGTCTGTATGCGTATTTTAAAAAAAAAATTTCGTCCAGCTTCGATGCAGACAGACTTCTGTACTGCAGGCACCACTAGGAGAGAGCTGAGCGTGTCTGGATTATGGGCATATGGAGATGGCAGGTAGCTGCGTATGCCAAGGCTGTGGGAGTTCACCCACTAGGCACTACAAAAGAGACACTTCTCCCCTCGCGCTGCCAATCACGACGCTCGTTTGGGCCGGCTAACATACCGCATTTTCCTGTAATAATCCAGGGCGTGATGTGTAGTGGTGTTTATCCTGCTAGCACTGCTATAGCTAGAAGGATTACTGTGGTATCTATTAATAGACTAACAAATGCACACATTGCAGTAAGATTAATGCAAAAAAAAAAAAACCCCTTCCTTTATCATATTCTATGATGTTCCTAGCAGCTTTCCTTCAGCTGTCCTGAAGCATTAAAGATGTGTGTGTTTTTCAAACAGATGTAGTCTTAACTACAAGTGTAGTCAGGTACTATTATCAAGTGGGATGGGGGTCTGGGGTGCAGTTGATGTTGCAGTTCACCGTCGAGTTGTTTGTTGGGGATGTTGGTGTATCCAGAGCGACTTACATTTATCTCATTTATACAACTGAGCAATTGGGGGTTAAGGGTTTTGCTCAGGGCTCCACCAAGCCAACACATCCCAACAGGGGTGGCTTGGTGAAGCTGGGAATCGAACCCACAATCTTGTATTGGTAGTCCAACACCTTAACCCTGAGCCACCACTTAGTTGTCTAGTTTAGGTCTTGTAGTTCCTGTTAAGAGTTAGTTTAAAACTTCGAAAACAACTCCTCCACACACACACACACACACACACGATAAAATTACCCACACACACTAAAACAAACAATCAGTATTATAACATATCCCTGTATACATCCGCTGTACATTTATCTGTATATAGACTGTATAATAACATGTGTGTATTTAGACAGGTATATGTGTTATATATCTGTACATTCATAAAAGAATTCTGTATATTTATTCAGATCCTGTATATTTTATTCTGTACATTCACTTATATACATTCTCTGCACACGACCCATCTTTTGCTCACTTATCTATCTATCTATATATTCTGTAAATTCATATATAGCTCGTTTGTATATCCACTATTAATACAGTATATCTGTACATATGTTCACACCACACCATGTTTACACCGCACTTCTGGTTAGATGCTAACTGCATTCCGTTGCCTTGTAACTATTTGCAGTGACAATAAAGTTGAATCGAATTAAATAAAATCTAAAAGCAAAGAAAAGCGTAGAAAAGAGAGAAACTCCAACTACCAAACGCCCCATGGTGATACTGGTATTGCCGGTGTTGTCATATGTCAGTTAACAAGTGGAAAAATTTTATCACCGCCACAACACTTTCTGACACACTATCTGCATGTAATTAAATCACACTGCATTCTTTATCACATGTTTACATTTGTATGCGTGTATAATTGTGTGTTTTTAAAACAGAGCCCTAATATTGTTGTAAAGTTGTATTCTATTTTATTCTAGCTGATTCTATTGTATTTTATGGAAACAAATCAAAGATGTGAAACTTGCTGAAGGGACTTCGTCTGGGATAACTAGGAAATTGTGTACATTTCCGTGCACTTTCCATCCAGCAAAGTGTCGTTATTAAATGTTGGTGGACTCAACTGATTGTTGTTCCCAGATGTAAATTTGAATAGGGAAAGTGGCTTAAGTAGTCGTCTCTGCTATGGCTAATGTGCTGTACGATCGGTTACTGACAGCTCCACAAATGACAAAAGCATCCTGCTGGAGAGAACAGCGTCTGTCTGAGGCTCTAGCAGCAGTTTGATCCAGAGGAAGCGTTAGCTTTGTGTTATTTAAAAACATCGCATTAACAGTTGGCCGGCAAACGGTCCCAATGAAAGGACTGATCAAAAACAAGACAGGAGGAGTGCTCTGAACTGCAGAAACAGGGACATTAAAGACTTTAGAAGGATAATGACTTCCGCCAGGATGGAAAATAAGAGAAGAAAAAAAAAATGGACAGACAAAAAATAATGTCTTTCTTATTCTTTTTTCCACACCAACACCACACAGTCAAGTTTAACTTTCATATATGGCATTTGCACAATAAAACACACAATTACTAAAAAAATTTACTTAACATACACACATTTAACTTAATGGGAAGTTTTAGCACAGTAGTGAAGGAGCTGGATTGATGATTGGAAATCATAGGTTTAACGCCCATTACCACCAAGCTGCCACCACTGGGCCACAGAGCATGGTCCTTCTCAGTTGAATTAAAAGAAATGGGGTAAATATAAGCCTCCTTGAATTAAAGGCATCTGCCAAATCTTAAAAAAAGAGCATGCAAGTGAATAACATGAATACCATTACCCTCACATCAAACTCGGTCCTGAAGGGTCGTTGTCCTGCAGAGTTTAGTGCCATCCCTTACTAAACACACCTGAACTAGCTAATCAAGGTCTTGCTAGGTGTACTTACAGGCACAGAAACTTACAGGCAGGTGTGTTGTGACAAGTTGGTGGAAAACTCTGCAGGACACTGGCCCTTCAGGTTTGAGTCTGGTGACCCCAGCACTAAACTGAAATAGGATGAAATAAACAAATAATGTTATTCATAACAAGAACATACTCAAGAAACGAGTAAAAAAAATAGGCGAATACACTATTAGGGGTGCTCAATTTGTTGGTATTTAATTCAATTAAATTTTATTTGTATAAGAATCAAAGCAGCTTTACACGGAATGCAGTGTAAGATATATAGCGTCATGCGCCATAGTCACTTATTCAACGACGTACAACTCACATCGTCAGATGAGAATCCGATCTGTCAGCTTACAGGGCAGACACTAAAGCACGTATCTGATTCATATCCCATGTATTTTTCAGATATGAATGCGCCTAAAACCGATCTGAAAATATCGGAATCCATGCTTTATTCCTGCTTACACAATCGTGGGTCATAGTCGGTTTGTGACACACTGGAGATTGGAATTGGGTCACTTGATACATGCAGTGTAAATGCTTTAACCCTAAATCGACCCAGTTGCGCATGTGAACCGAATCAATTGTGCTGCAGACGGAGTTTCCCTTTTGTCTTAGACGTAGACTGTTAAATTAACGTGGGGCACAAACAGCTTCCAGCTTCTTGCGCTGAAATACAATGTGTTTTGAGTTACCAAAAAAGAAAGTCAAAAATATTTATAATTATTACATTTATCTGTTATTATTGGTCAAAGTGTCTGCCATTAGTGTGTTCTTAGCTTTGAACTTTTTTCTGCTGTTCCTTTAGCTTTTGGGTTCATATGACTATGTGCATCATTTAAACCAATAGGTCGTCTTATTATTACCGTGACTCCATCATGCCAGGAATATACTCTAAAGCCAGCGAACGTGATACCGTTCTTCCTGTCACTTCTACACAGTGTCAGACAAGGTCACATCCATCATTACTGACCTAAATTACCATCTGCCCTACGACAGACCTTTTGATTTGTGTTAGTAGCCGAAATCTTTAGTGTTCATGTGCATATGATCTTGATTACAGCATCAACCAGCAGCTGTATCCTTAGGTCGTAAATCAGCCTGAGACATTTTAGCTGTTTTACGGGGCATTTGATTTGTACAAATCTTATGTACAATATTTAGCATTTGAATACAACAGATGTTCATAGATAGATGTGACGTCTGGTCAAGCTTTGCATTGTTTCTTTTCTCTTGCAGGAACCAAATAAATGCAAATAATACTTATTGGGACAGAATATTAAACCCCAAATAGACCAACGTATTGGGATAACCGACCATCACAACCATATGTGTTATTTTACATATTCTGTACCTTGCACAATGACAATGAAGTTGAATCTGATCTAATCTAATCTTTTCGATTTAGATGATTTCTCCTATGATAACCTCCAGACTTTAAAAAAAAAAATATCATAATATACCAACTGATCCTGAGTTCGCAAGAGAATTGCAGGGGGTTCGTAAGTTTATGACAAGCAGATAGTTAAATGATTATTCGAAAATTAGCAGAAGGTCCAACCACAAGCCAGCACAAAAAAGGACCAATGCAAGAAATGCAACAATGAGGATTACAAATTCGGGTATACATGCATAGACGGTGAAATATGTGCTAATAATTTTTTTTTAAATATATACTTAAAATCTCTGGGGTTACTTTAAGTAAATTATTTGGTTAAAGGGGTTCGGCTGACAAAAAGTTTGAAAACCCTTGTCTAAGGTATGAACACACACCAAACAGCAGTACTGAAAAGTTGCTCGCCAGGCCTGAGTTAGAATACTTCATTTCTTCCACTACAACCAGAACACACTGTGTCTCTATGAAGCTCCGGGGTTTTGTGCACAGGAGCATTATCCTGCTGGAACAGCTACATGTTTATCGTTAATATGTTATAAGGACACATGAATTTTTCAGTCAATAGTAGTGAAAAAACAGTAAGAGAGATATTAGAACAACATAAAGGCAGGAATTGGCAAATACAGAGGCAACGAAGGCAAAAAATGGAGGACAGCTGTTTTTTTTAGTGCCCGAGTTAGCCATTGAGCAGAATCAACTTGCAAGAATCAAAAACAGCAGCATGATTATGTCCAGACGACCTCACTGTGGGAGACTGGGAGACACTGAGAAAAATACAGGGGAGAAGAGAAGAAAATCCCACACAGATCGAAGCAGAGAAAGCCAGAAGGACACAGGGGTTCCTGGCCTGCAAGCGATTGGGAGCTACCATGCCTGCCTGGTTGGCTGGCATAAATCCCAGAATGCCACTAAGGCTGTATAGAATGCCTGCAGCTGCACTCCTGCCCATTAAACCCCCCCCCAGATATTAAAGGAAAACCAGAAGGACATTGCTAGTTATTAGCCACCCTGCCGGGTTTGAGGGTTGCGCTTCCAATCGGCCCACAAACAAAAGAACTAAATTTAGCTCAGCGTTTGTAGAAAAGACACGAGGGGGTAAAAAAACAGACATTTTAGACAAACAGACGCCCAGAACAAAGAAAATAAATGTGATATTTTTATGACAGTGTCTCTTTTGTTTCACTTGTAAGTAAATCTAAGACCAATGCAAAAAAAAAAAAATTGACAATACAGCAAATTGTCACTTTCACACAAGCCAATTACACATCAAGGACTGAATTAATGATGAGCGCATGGCTACCATTCAAGAGAAAACCCATAATTAACACTACACTGGCCAACAAGAGCCATCATAGCCATGGATGTAGAAACTGGCATTAAATATAGACTAGCTGGGAAAAAAGTTCTACACTGTATTCATAAATCTGACTAAGCCTGATTAGACTTTATGACAAATGACAAATGTACAGAGGCCACACCTCCTTTAGAAACACATATACAAAGGCCACACCTCCTTCAGAAACACATGTTCAAAGGCCACACCTCCTACAGAGGCACAAAGGTACAGAGGCCACACCTCCTTCAGAGGCACAAAGGTACAGAGGCCACACCTTCTTCAGGGACACATGTAGAAAGGCCACACCTCCTTCGGGGACACATGTAGAATGGCCACACCTTCTTTAGGGACACATGCCGAAAGGCCACACCTCCTACAGAGGCACAAAGGTACAGAGGCCACACCTACTTCAGAGGCACAAAGGTACAGAGGCCACACCTTCTTCAGGGACACATGCCGAAAGGCCACACCTCTTTTAGGGACACGTACAAAGGCCACACCTCCTTCAGAAACACATGTTCAAAGGCCACACCTCCTACAGAGGCGCACAAAGGTAACAGAGGCCACACCTTCTTCAGGGACACTGTAGAAAGGCCACACCTCCTTCAGGGACACATGTAGAAAGGCAACCACTCCACACACTTCTTCAGAAAGGCCACTTCATTCAGGGACACATGCCGAAAGGCCACACCTCTTTTAGGGACACGTAGAAAGGCTACACTACCTTTAGGGACATGTAGAAAGGACACATCTCCATTAGGAACACATGTAGAAAGGACACACCACCTTCGGGGACACATGTCGAAAGGCCACACCTTCCGAAATGCAAGACCGCACTTCTTTCACAGACAAGCAGGTACAGAGGCCACACCTCCTTTAGAAACACATATACAAAGGCCACACCTCCTTCACAAACACATGTTCAAAGGCCACACCTCCTACAGAGGCACAAAGGTACAGAGGCCACACCTTCTTCAGGGACACATGTCGAAAGGCCACACCTCCTTCGGGGACACATGTAGAATGGCCACACCTTCCGAAATGCAAGACCCAACTTCTTTCACAGACAAAGAGGTACAGAGGCCACACCTACTTCAGAGACAAATTTACAGACACAGAGAGACCTTCAGAGAGACACAGGTAGAGATGGCCACACCTACATGTTGTCATAGTTACAGACACAAGTAATGTACCTTCTATTATTTTCTAGGTTTTTTTTTTTTTACAAGACACTTACTGAGGGGTTAAAACATCAAGCTGATGGTATCACCGTAGTGCAAAGAGTTTAGTGTAAAAGTTTCTGGCAGTGTGTAAAGATAGAATTGAATTACACAGGAATGACTATAACATCACAATTCTGATCTACAGCAGAGCCAAAGAGTCAACAGAGTTGTGTTGGTGCTGTGTTTTTAATTAGTGTCACTTTAAAAAAAAGAATAAACAACCAGCCTAAACATTCCTGATGTTTTCAGAAAGCAGTCCTGATTCTGTGCTTTGGCCCGAAACAACAGCGATGAGATAAACCAGTCAACATGGCCGTTATTTATTAAAGCCAGCTCCATCACATTTAAACACAAAGACAACCTTTCACTGGCTGCCTATCTGTGTGTCGCTCTGTAAAACAAACACACACAAACATTGCTAAGTCATTACTAAAAGCTGTAGAAACTAAGCCCAACAATCCAAACAAGCCTCAATAGCCCCAGGCTTAGAAGGCTATTTTTGTTTTTAAGCCACAAACATTTGTGTGTGTGTGTTTTGCCTTTTGGATCTCATCTATAACTGATAAATGAAAACAACGAACTTGGTACCGTGTCTGTCTACAAATCTGTATTTCCAAGTTTGTCCTTGGGTCAACAAGAGAGCACATTTTTTCATGAAGGTAAAATTCTTTTAGCCATCCAATGACATGTTTTATGACTATTTTTTGGCTTTAGGTTCTGCTAAACATTAGTTTTTTTTTTACTTTATTACATTACAATAAAGTTTTTACATGTTGGAAAATGCCGCATTTAAAGAGGAAGTCCTGCATTTACAAGTAGAAATTACATTCTAAGGGGTGGATTTCGAGTTGGAGGTTGAGAATTGAAAAGTTTTAGTTGAATGTAGAAATAGGTTCACCTAATGGAAAATAGCTTGCTAGCAACCCTAGCTATTAATGAATTGGCTCTATATTTTTTTTTATTATACACACACTATGTGACCAAAAGTGTGTGTACACCTTGCCAGCACACCCACACAGCCCCTAAGCATAATGAAGACAAAATGTGTTAAGGTCTGAGTGAAAAAACTTGAGTGCTGACCTCTACCCCACTGAATACCTTTAAGAAGGCAGACCGCACCCCTTGGACCTCCTCACCCAACATTAGTCACTGATCTTTTTAATACTATTATGTCTTAAAGGAAAAATCCTTAAAGCTATGCTCTTGAATCAGTTCAGTCATGTTCCAGAAGTGTGGCGGTTCTAACAGGAGTAAGAGTGAAATTAAATCTGAAATAGAGCGTGTAAAACACTGTCCCAATAAATGTGTTGATGTATTGCATGTCCCATTAGCTGCTTCTGTTCACTATAGCCGAATTAGCAAGTTATCTGGCAAGGTAAGCACAAATCCAAGTTAAGCTGAAGGTCCTAGAATATTTTTATAGGATTTTATAAACTGGTGCCTCATAAAGTTTATAAAGTTCGTAATTCGGTCACTCAGTTTTGTCCATGCTAGCAAAAATTCAATGCATCTAGGGGACAGCTTTTAAAATTGTGCACTACCTTTAGGTAAATCATTTAAAATTAAACTAGTCTAAACGTTGTACACTTGGCAACCTCTAGTGCACCACGTTTAAAAGACATTCTTAATAAGCAAGCAAAGGCCCAAAGCAGAGAGGATGTCAAAGGAAAAAGGATGATGGAGCCATCGGTAGTGTGAAGGGTGTTTGTTTCTCGTTAAGGGCTGCTGTAGTCGGACATGTGGGGAAGTGAAGATTGAAATGGCCGTGCTCAGCAATCCGTTCTGTTTAATAGCATTTGCATCTGTGCTCAGCTTCCATGTCTCTCCCGCTCCTCTATCTTTTTCCCACCCGCTCCCTCTCGGTTCTCACAAAGCGCTTCTCATAAAACACGCTGCCAAGCGCAGCCTTACGAACCCGCCTGTAGCTATAGCTTAGGTAAACACGGGGATGATACACTCCATGAGCAGATCAATGAAGTGTCATCTTGTAATCGCAGAGCAAAATGCTTTTATTGTTCTTTGTTCTGGTGCTGAAAAACTCCCCAGACCACATCCCGCTTAAATTAGGGAGAACATTACTGCTTTTAATCTTACTACTTCTGCCCAGAAGTAATATACACTACTCTAGTGTATATTACATATAGCTATACCTCCCCTGCAAATCATACACTAAATGGCACTACGTAACTGCCTTCTCCAGACGATTGCCATAAAAGTTAGAAGCTCACTGTTTTATTAAAAGCCTTTGCATGCCAGTGTGTTACAATTTACCTTCACCTTCAACTAAAGAATCCAAACCTAGATTTTTGCAAATTTGTCATTAAAAAAAACAAAAAACAACCCTTCCTTCCGAGAGCCCTGATCTCAACCCTAGACCCAGTGCCAGACCTCACTGCTGCTCTTGTGGCTGAATAAACACAAATTCCATGTCATATATGGATATGATGGTCAGGTGTCCACAAAACATTGTTACAGCATTTAGCTTACATCATTCATTCTTATTCAGAGTTACTTACATTTATCCCATCTATACAAATGGCCAGTTGAGGGTAACTTGGTGCTCCTGAGAAATAAACTTATTTCTGATCTGCAGTCCAACACTATAACCACTGAGCTTCACTTGGTCATTAGGGACATAGGCAAAGTTTGTGAAAAGAAACTTTTTTAATTCAGAAACTGGGTGGATCGTTCGCTATGGCCGTCTTGATATAGTTTACTGTTTAAATACTGGATGAACTGTCATAGCTTTAAAGTGATACAGGCAAAAAAATGTAAGAACGCCAACTGACGACTAAAAGGTTTACACAACTACTAATTATTTCTTTAAAAGTTGCACTTAACATTTAGGGCATTTCAGCCCGAACTTCAGCACATATAGAAGAAAGAAAAAAATCCTCTCTGATGTCCTGTAGTTCACATTCACCTTTGATTATATACTGCAGGTATCATTTACTAATGGATTTATGAATGTATAGGGTTTAAGGTAAAGGTCCAGTTGTTCACTTTCTGGAATTTAGATCTAAAAACCGCAGGCAAAAGGAAGGAAATGGACGTTTATAAGCAGCTTATATTCCACAATTACTTTATTTGTCCTCTCTTTTCTCCACCCCTCCAATGCCATCTATTGGAGAAGGAGTGGAAGACACTGGGGTGGAGGTTGGAGAGAAGCAAACAAAGAAGCATAGCAGAATGTCTCGAGTGTATCAAGGCGGGCTGGCAGGCGGTGCTACGGTGCAGGTTTTTAATGCTACATGAGGACAGCGTCCACCTGGACAAGACTCTATTGCGGATAAAACATGCCAGATTGAAAGCGTTTTATTCAAGGATACATGTAAGGGATCTCATGTTGCTAAAACGGAGAGGTACAATGCTTAACGAGAAACACAGGTGAGGGGCTCTTACAGTGAAGACATTTCCGGAAGAGTCTCGCTGCACAGTGGAGCAGTGACTATGATTTCATGGACTGTAAAATCCTCCAGGAAACTCCTGTGTTTTCACAACAAAGCTGCTGATGTGAGACGCACAAAAAGAGAGGGAGGGAGGGAGCAAGAGAAGAATGAAAGATAAAGAGACAGATAAATAGACAGACAGACAGACAGACAGATAGACAGATATCTAAAATGAGTAAGCAAGTGAAAAGAGAAACAAAAGAAGAAAGAAAGAAAAAGAAAGAAAGAAAGAAAGAGAAGAAAGAAAAGGAAGATAAAAAACAGAAATAAAAAGAAAAAAAAAAGAAAGAAAGAAAGAGAAAAAAAGAAAGAAAGAAAGAGAGAAAAAGAAATTAAAGAAAGAAAGAAGTGAAGTGAAGTGAGAGACAAAAAGAAAATGAAAGAAAGAAAAAAGAAAAAGAAAGAAAGAAGAAAAAAAAGAGAAAAAAGGGACAAAAGATAAAAAAGAAAGAAGTAGAAGAAGAAAAAAAAGGAAGAAAGATATGTGTGGAGAGAAAAACAAGGGGTGTTTTTCATGACTGTGCGCACACACAGTAACAAGCACAATGACAAACTGACCACACATACGCAACACACACACACACACACACACACACACACACACACACACACACACACACACACACACACAGAAAGTAATAACCTTACTGACAAACTAACCACCATAAAAGAACCAGCATGATTTATCATTAACCACTCTACTGCTTGACTGTTGCTGATTCATCTAAACACACACACACACACACACACACACACACACACACAAACTGTATGATTCATAACTGTGAAGGAGTCTAGGTGGAAAAACGGAAAATCTACCTCTATTTTAGACTTTATCTACAAACGTTAGATTCCCTGAGGTGAAGAGGGTGAGGGTTATTCTGTGTGTGTGTGTGTGTGTGTGTGTTCCTTTAGTGAGACCACAATCCAAAACATAATGCAAAATCAACAAAAAAATAACAGTTTCAAAAAAGAAATCTGATTTGAAGAAGGCAGCGTATGCCATCTGCCAGCGTTAGAAATAAACGGCTGGGGGAAAAAAATGGCGAACATTGTCTCTGCAAGCTGTCAGACCAGAGAATGAAGATGTCTGGAGGATTTCGAAAGGAAGAAGGTCTAACGCTGATTAGAGGATATAAAAAAAATGAAAAATGAAGAAATGCTTTAAGGGCTTACTAGAGAATATCTAAATTAAATATATACACAATTCCTCAGATTAACTGTAAACATTTGTTTAATTGTGGCGACGGCGCGACACAAACACATGTAGATACGAGCCGAGAGCTTCTGTTAATGTTCACATCAAACCCAAAACTATCAGCTGAGTGATTCTGACAGCGACATGGTTGTTAACGCCAGATGGGCTGATTTGTATTTCCGAACTGCTAATCTCATGGGATTTTTACACACGCACACAACAGCTACTGGAATTAACTCAAAAATGTGTAAGTTCTGCGGGCAGAAGCACCTTGTTAAAAGATCAGAGAAAAAAAACGATCGACTGGTTTGGGCTGATGAGAAGTCGTCTACGCAGCTTGGTACCAACATTGAACATTGAACCTTGAACTGGATAAGCTTCAAAAGTGGAAGAACACATCAGGGACGATTCCTGAAATTGGGTGGTGGAAGACTGGTTAAGTGGTCAATTAGTGGTTTAGATGGTGGACTGTTGATCAGAAGTTTGTGAGTTTAATTCCCTGGATCTGCTGAACTTAGAGTAAGGCTCTTTGGACAAGGATACGGGTGGCACACTAGATGCAGGTGTTAGCAAAATGGCAGAAATGTAAAGACTGGACAGAAAAAAAGGGACCTACCAGAAGCCCTGAGCACACAGTTATGTATATGAGTTGGGACATTTGGCAGACATCCTTATCCAAAGTAATGACATTAAGAAGATACGGGCCTTGGACAATGGCAGGTTGATGGTCACTGATGCTAACTGTAGCCTGATAGCACTGAAAGTATAGTTTCCACCCTTGCCCCCCAAAGCCACTCCTCCTTAAAGCATTGAAGTGCACAGACTAGACGAACAATGACAAAATCAATACAATACATCATGTGCCAGTCATAGACTTTTAACCAACAGATGAAAAAAATGTTTCTTATTATGTCACTTATTATGCCATTGGGCTACTACTTACCATATGAAAAGAATCTAAAGTAGTCTCGTTAATATTCATACATTGTAGTATCATACATCATATGATGAATTTAAGTAGCATGTGCACATTTTGGCAAATGTTTGCACAACTGATAAAAACTTTTATCAGTTTTATAACAGATAATATTGATTATTTATAACAGAAATACATAAATGTTCGTCAAGAATCAAGGTGTACAGGAGAGTCACAAAAACAGCTATGTTGTATAGTTAGAGACAGCGGCACTAAGGAAGGGACTTGAGGTAGCAAATTTGAAGATGTTCAGGTTCTCTTTGGGAGTGACGAGGTTGGACGAGATAAGAAACGAGCACATTAGAGGGATGGCCATATTGAGATGCTTCGGACATTTGCAGAGGAGGGAAAGTAAAAATATTGGTAGGAGGATGTTGGAAATGGAAGGTCAAAGAGGAGGTACTGTATATGGATGTGATAATCGAGAACATGATGTTAGTGGGTGTGAGGAAAGAGGATGTATATGACCTAAGCCTAGGTAAAAGCAGATGATTCGCTGTGGCGACCCTTGAAGGGAAGAGTTACTAGAAGACGCAAAACTTTACACATAAACACCAGGTAGCAATGCGTCCACCACCTAAATCACAAGATTTAAACATTGCAAGTTCTGGAGGACAGGATAAAACTGGGACATGCATCTTATTCATCCCTTAAAGGAAGAACCTGGGTTATGACCATTCCATGCAAGATTCAAGCCAATCTGGAGGTATTTATCGAGTTCTTGATTATAGTCTGATGGTTTTCTGTTATTTTGTCCTTCCCCCTGTATATACATTACACAGTGCAGATTAGCGCAGGCCACCTTTATTCCTGCCTTGCATCCTGTTTCCCAGAACCAAACATGCGCACGCGCACACATATGGTAACGCAAAACAAATGTTTTCCTAAAACCCACTGTTGTGTAGCTCTAATGCTGTGATTGCAGCAGCTGGTTTGCATTGTGGCTGTGCACAAGCTCCACACATACAGTTTAAACCTCAGTGAAACCAAAGCGACGGCATCAAACACTGAACCGCCGGCGCAAAATGGCTGCCAAAATACCGCACACATATAATCAGCTGCTGTTTGTTCATCTGGCCTGCTGCATGTATGGATGCTTTGGAAAAGTGGAGAAGTCTTTATTGTGGTAAAGGAAGCTGACAGCACTGGCGCTGATCTGGTGTTTTTGCCCTAAGAGAGCGGTCCAGTGAGGAAAGACTAGGCTTGCCCATCTGTATGGCCGAGTTGTCATCAATAATAAAAGCAAGAGTTAGATCAGTCGGAATTCTTGGCGAGCCAGATAAAGACTAAAACAAACAGCGGACCCGTCCCCCAACCCCACCCCCACCCCTTTGCTTGATGCAAGATCGAATCAATTGTGAAAATCAGATCACAATTGGGTATTTTTATTTTGTTTGGGAATCTTAGCAAAGTCTTTTTTTTTTTTTTTTTTGTCAATCTTGGCTAGTTTGTAGTCTGTAAAAAAGGAGCAGTGGGAGTTCAGCAGTTATTCAACAGCCGGTAATCAAGCTGAAATTCTGCACGCAAAGTGACAAGTTAATACTGAAATTGTACACATCAGTATACAGGCCTCAGCTGTAAATACTTAAACATTGCTCAGGCATTATAAACAGATGGTCTGATAGACATTTCAGGAAGACAGAGTTTGCCGCAAACGAACAGCACGTCTTAGTCATAAGCGTTTCTATTTTCTCTCCTGTATTATACAGATTTCTTAAATTAACGACATTAGCATTTAAAAGCCTTTTAAATGCTTTGTTTCTTTACGCTGGGGAAAATGGAGGAGACAGCGTTTAGAATAAAGATTTGGAGTCAAAACATTTATGGATAAAACACTGAACGGATCTACTACTATGTGTTAGTGTAACCTTTATTTTGTGTTGCCGACTTGACATTTAACGATGGTTTATAGAAGTACACATTCAGTTGGATTTGAAGAATCCACAGGGAAGTGGTAGTGCAGTGGTTACGATGTTGGACTGCTAATTGGAAGATTAGGGTTCGAATCCCAGCACCACTGTTGGACCCCTGAGCAAGGCCCTTAACCCTCAATTGCTCAGTTGTATAAAAGAGATAAATGTCAGTCGCTCTGGATAAGTTGCATTGCGTTTCCACACATTTTAAAATGACCTTTAAAAAGGAGGTGCTTGTTGTTTTGATGATGCTCTTTTGGCTACTTACTTTAGTAAAGGTTTTATTAGAAAGCATTTTTTTTTAAAGAAAAGATGCTTTAGGATGATGTGACACACCTTGATGATTTCACTACAGCACTTGCTACTTGTCTTACCGAATCCCACCATCTGCTACATCACATGTCAGCTTTTACTAAGCGGATTAATTAGCTTTTAAAGAAGACACATTTTTCTTAAAATTAGGAACACACAGTTATTGGGAAGCACTGACAAACTAAGAAAAAAATAAAGTGCAGAAAAAAGCTGTTATATAATGAAACCCTCTTGCTATCATACACAAATCTACTTTACAGATGATCATACAAAAAAAAGTCAGGATTATTACTATTGTTTAGTCACAGTGTGATGATATAGCTAACAACTCGCTGTTTTTTATTAATTTATACACATTTATATTAACACAAAACACTAGATGAAAAAAATTAATATTGTGCTAGTTATTTTGTTTAATCTAGTTCAAATTCTATCCAATTAAAACTGCACAGCACAAAAGTTAAGCTGAAATTTCGAACCTTGACATCTTTCAAAACCTTATTAACCTTAACACTATTAGTCTTTATTCATTTTTCCCATAACACCTCAACATTCCCATGTGCTGTATAATTCACTTACCCAATTATTAAATTTGTACCTATAAATAAATAAAATAAATAAAAACAGTTTTACTTTATACCTATAACTATGATTCTATGATTATGTAGATGTGAACTAATTACTGTTAATTAAACATGAGGAAAATACAAAATATAAAATGTTTTACATGGTGACCCTCTAACAACAAATGCCCATCAGGTGTGTTTGTAATTTAAATATAATCGCACTGCACAACTACAATTTTTAGGGATAAAGACTTAAATTTCAATATCTATCAAACGCACAAGACCTGGAATTAGATATCAGCATTTTATTTCTACAACTACTAACGCTATCTGAAGTGATGACATGTTTCCTTACTGATGTAACCCAAAACTAGAAAATCCCAGGATTCCCACTCGTAATTATGACATTGTGGAGGTGTTTATCTGCAAGTATTGTAAGTATGAGCTTACTGACACTGACCTGAACACTCCATTAGAGCATGCCTGACTTTCAATGAGGATATTTTTTAATGATTTACATCGATTTTTTTTTTTATTAAACCAAAAAACCAGGCTTACAAAAAATGCTAGCCCGATTTCTTTGTGCTATTGTGTCTTCCATTGAAGCTACCATAATGCATCTCCGCCCTTCGTCGGGCTATTCTATAGGAAGGAAAAAATATACATCAGTGCTTTTGCATTCTCTCACAGATTAAGTTGGGTGATTACGGTGGCTGTAAATTTACCACATTAGGAAGTTATTACAAATTTGTGGGGTATTAAAATCATAATTGGATGCGCTCTCGCTTTTTACTTTCATCTTCAATCCGCAATCGTGTAAACTATGTTTATGGAGCAGACGGCACTGATCTAACACTGATTTTTATCAGTAGTGCTTTGGTTGTGCTGTGAACCAATACCGCCAACATCTTTAAAGTCATTCATATTCTCACATGACAAGTGAAATCTCACGCAGTGGATAGTAATGCAAAAATCGGCAACATCTGGAATAGGATGTTTAGTCAGAAACAAATATTTGTATTGATGATTGAAATTTTATTATTTTATAGCCTAAAATTGTATTTTGTAAATGTTTTTGATTGATGTTTTGTCTCCTTTACAACATTCTACATTAACAATAATGTATTTTTCTTTAAGCTACCCAAATTCATTTTAGGCTACCAGAAACTAAAGTGTACCTGCCCAAAGAGCTACCAGGAACAAATATTTTGCGAGCCCTGCAAAGACACACGGCAAACTGATGAAAGCTACTTAACTGTTGTGGATTGAACTGACTTTTTGTCATATAAAAGGGTTATGAAAGAAAAAACAACACAATCCAGACACAACATAACAAAAGCAGACACAACACTGCAGGCATTTTAAACACGAACCCAAAACAAAGGGATTAGAACCAAAAGCAATAAACATACATTCAAGACAAAAATAGGCATTTCAAACTTTTGTCATTTTTTTTTCATCTATTTATTCATCTGTGTCATTTATAAGCTAAATTGAGATAGAAACGCTTAATGAACGCAAGTGAAAACATGACTGCGGCCAAGTCTAACACTCCAGTGGCTCATGGCACGTGAGGCAGCGAGGAATTCTGCGGCACAGGACGAGTGTTTGACAAAATAAGCACTGAAATCCTTTAATGCTCTTTTGAGGATTAGATCTCCTGAAACATTCACAGCTCGAGCCCAGGCAGTCAGCAAGAGTTAAAAACACTAGCATGGTAATCTTTATTAGACAAACGTTACACAACTTTTATTAATCAAATTAGCGGTGAAAAGTGGAAAGTTCCACAAGAATGTAAAATCATCAAAACCTTATTCTTTGTTTATGAGGAAAAAGAAGCATTGAATTATGGCAGAAATAGGTTGGGGGGGGTAACTGGGTGGCTCAGCGGGGTAAGAATTTTAGTGCAAAAGGAAAATAAGATTCGAGTTTAACATAAAGCAAATTATAAACGTTTTTGAATATCAAAGTCTGACAAAAGCGAGAGGGTGTGTGTGTGTGTGTGGGAAATTCCACTTATCTATACAAAGTTCTTTCTAAGTGGGAAAGAAAATAAGAAAGACAAGTAAAAGCAAGAAAAGTCTAAGAGCACTTACTCTTCAAGGTTTTAATGAGGGGAAATTAAGGCACCAAAGAGAGAAAGAGAGAGAGAGAGAGAGAGAGAGAGAGAGAGAGAGAGAGAGAGAGAGAGTCACCCACTCAACCTTACATTTTTCGTTAACAGTGAAAGTTACACAGACACAATAGAAGAGAGAATCTGAGAATGACTGACAGGCTGATTATCCCGAATGACCAAATCCAGCTCAATCTCAGACTTGCCTGGCTGCTCAATAGTCATGCTGAAGTGTCTGTAAAAGCATTAGACTTCAGGAAAATGATGGCTTTAAGACCATATCAGCCTGCAGTAATAATTACAGTTTAGTACTTCAGAAGTTTGTTTTATGGTCCTTGTATACAATATGCATGTAAAAAAAAAGACATATGGACACTGATGCATGAACATTAACACTGGACTTCACTGGAATCATTTAAAAGCTCTTTCAATATACTGATAATTGGCAATCAAAAAAATAGAATAAAATAAAATACCAACACAGTGTATTGGCGTAAAATGCTGCCTCAGCACAAATACGTATCCCTTAGTTGGTGTTCCGATACTGGTACTGAAAAACGTTCAACATTAGTCCTCAATTTTTTGAAGCTGTTTGAAATTTGTTGAACGTTAGTTAACTCTAAAGGTCATCGCGTATGATTTATCTCATCCCCCTGAGAGTAGGAGTGGGCAGGATCATGCTGGAAGATACCAGTTCTACCAGAGTAGAAAAAAAAGATTTATCATATAATAAACATGATCAGTCAGAATCACCTTTATTTTTTATTTATCTGTAGTGACTGTTATTTCTATTGGAATAGACTGAAATCATGGCATTAAAATAACCGCCTCCTACAATAGAACCTCTAGCTGTAAAGGGTCTTTATTTGATAATTTGGTGAGGAATGAGTCGTTTGATCAGACCG
Source organism: Bagarius yarrelli (assembly GCA_005784505.1). Taxonomy (NCBI): domain Eukaryota; kingdom Metazoa; phylum Chordata; class Actinopteri; order Siluriformes; family Sisoridae; genus Bagarius; species Bagarius yarrelli. The sequence goes on along the minus strand of VCAZ01000015.1, from coordinate 5,841,813 downwards.
GTTTTATGCACTGCAATATTACCAAAATAGCGCACTCTGTAATAATTCTATATTAAAACCCGACCTTTAACGTTCCCATTCAAAAGTGACAATAGCAGCGCATCCACATAAGTTAAAAGCACACAGTTGTTTAGAATATGTTTCTATATCGTAGCACTACATTATACCTTCCAGCATGTCAATGCTTCATACACAAAGCGCCTAAACCCCATGAAAACATGGCTTTGTCAAGGTGGGTATGCAAGAACAAGACTGTCCTGTACTTCAACCCAACTGAATACCTAGAACGTCGGCTGGACCCAAACCTCCTTCACCCAACATTACTGTCTGATCTTACTGATACTATTCTGAATGGGGAAAAAAATCCCCATAACCACACTGTGAAATCTAGTAAAGAGCCCATCCAGAAGTGTGGAGTGAGACTAAATCTGGAACAGGATGTTCAAACTAATAAACATCATCATGATAGTAAAGTGTTTCTATATATTTGTTCGTATAGTATAGACTGAAATGGACGCTTGCCTTTAGTCACCGTTTCTACTCAAACGCTCAAGAGTTGTGACTGCAGCTCGGTTCTTTGCCATCCTTACAACAGTCAATTCAGCTAAAGTGCTTATTAAAAAGCTTTAGTTTGACCTTACAACCATATGACAAACCTGACAACTCACCATTAAACACATGTTCCAGACTCTATTTTAACTACATTTTGCTCTGCAGTTTTCACTTTGGTTCCACATCACTGTATGTTTTTTAAAGCCCTGTTCGGCTCGAAATGAGTAGCTACAGTGTTTAGTTCTTCAACTTGATTGTCTGTCATATGTGTGGTTTTTGCAGACCATAAATTTATGACCCCAAGGAGACTGTGGCTAGTCACCAACTTTTTACATAAAGGCGAAAGCTTCTTTTTTCCCCAAGACAGACGATTTTATTTGTTTTATTGGCGGTCATGATTGATGACCAATAGCAAAAACGCCACGCCGCGTATCCTAATACATCTTTAGACACAAAAAGGGACTCTTAATTTTTTAAACACATCTGTAGTTATATAGAAACTATATAGAAAGTTTCAGTTTAATCTATTCTTACCAAATCTTACCACTAGCCATTGTAACTGATTGGTCATGCTACAGACACTGAGATCCACCACTTCAGGTTTTCTCTCCTTATCCACCCATACTTTTATTCCTAAGTCTGCCTAGCAGAGAAGTTTAACTTCTTTAAACTTGCAGTGTGTGTATGTGTGTGTATGTTTTGTGATGTGGTTTGGGTGGTGTATTTAAAAGGGTCTGGATGAGTGCACTCGGGTCAAACACCCCCCAAAACCCCTCCATTTTTTCCTCCATCATGTGGTTAAAAGAATGATCCCTCCTTCACATCTAAAGACTTTCTGGTATCCTCTGTCTTACTTTATCCAATCTGTGACTATCTAGGACATTATACAAAGGTCAGAATCTGTTATATATATATATATATAATGCAAATAAACACATCAGAACGTTCTTGCAGTGACTTTTTTGTTGTTAACCTCCTTAAGGATCCGACTTAGACTATAAATTCTAAAAGTTAACATCAAGTCCAACGTCCCCAAGCATCACTCAGAAATACAGATCTGTTTAGTCAGCTTTACTTTAAACTCAGACACCAAACTGTCCCTTTTCCTGTTTACTCAGCTTTTTTTTTCTTTCTGAGCCGAACTGCATCTAATTAGACTTTTTGCACTGGTTTATATACACGCATATATTTTATTGAGTAAGAATGTATAGAACTTTATGGACTTGTTTCTCAGTACTACCGCATCTCAGTTTGCAAACTGCGCATTTTGTAATGAGACTATATTCATAATAATTCTGTTCATATCGCCATTTATTGAATGCAAATGAGCTATTATCGGATAAAAAGAAGCATTTTACAACAAATCTTACTGTGTGTAAGATACAAACCCAACATACATTTGGATTTAAATCAGATCTGAATTTTAAGTTGTTGTTCACTTGACAGTAATCAGGAGCAACTCCACTATTCCTACACACTTTCCAGCATTTCCTATAACTAAAATAACTTGATAACATTGATATCACGGTAAAATAAAAAATTCTCCAGCTGTATACTGCAAAACATATACAGATCGTCAGCTTATAAATACTTAAACCGGTTTTACACTGTGCGGTTTCTACTAGTCTTTAGCGATTGTTGCTTGTAACATGATACCCATGATAGGCACACTATACGATCCCAATTGCCATAATTGAGATCCGCACACAAAAAGACTCGTGCAGAGATTTAAGTCATCGATCTCGATCCGTGACACGTTCGGTAACCCGCATTCATTTTGCTCAAGACATAACTCGCTCATCCCGCTGTAATGTCACTCTCTTTTTATTTAGCCCAAATGCTGGATAGTTGTTGTGCAACAGAATGCACTAACCCACAAGAATACAAACCTGGGTTATGGTTATAGAGAATCCCGTCTAAGAAAGAAAACCAGAAAAAAAGAATTTGTAGATTTGTGCCATTAAACATGTCTCGGTCCCCAGCGAGGGCAAACAATGGCAGTCGTCACAGTACACTTGTATTTGCAGTAAACACTTTATCAAAGGTAAACTCACATGAACAATGGATGTATTAAACAATGTAATTTTAGCCGTAAAAATTATATCTTTATGCAATCTTCTTTAAATGGAGAACTGAGAGAATCAACTACAGGGCCATGATGAGTTCGTAGTTACACAAACTGTTTGTTAAAGTTGGGATGCTGTTAGACGTGACACATAAACTAAAAAATGCAAAACATGCTGCGCTTTTTTATTCGTATTTATTTTATTTTATTTATATTACCTTTGTGTTCAGACTGACAAACCTCATTTTTTTTAATAATATAAACTCGTGATTTCTCTTTTTATACATGTTTTACACTGCATCCATTTTTTTTAATTAGCTGTAATAAGATATAATTCAACTTTTGTACGCTTTCATACTGGTGGTAGTGGAAGGTGAGCGAGTACCCACAAAATAGATGAAGACATTGCTGAAGTGGAGATCTGGCAGGAACCTGAAGGTTCTTAATGTCTGAAATACGGCATCTGGTGCTGTATATGGATATGCAAGTGCCCAAAACTTGCAGTTTGTGTTCATATCTTTTTTCTTTGTCAACAAGTAATAAAATATTCATAGCTTGAAACAGAAGAAAAATTGACAGGCTGGTGCATAAAAACGTCACTGCGTCTAATTGGGGCGTACATGGGTCACGTGACTAAAACCTATCAATTGGTTCTTGGATTGACGGTCGCTGTAGGAGAAGCCACACTGCAAAAAAGTGTCTAAAATCTTTTGACACTACCATTAACTTATCGTAGGAAAAAAATACTCACGATGGCCATTAATCAGCTGCAGGTGAACATGTCAAACTAGCTTAAGGTTTCAGTGTAGGATTAGAGGAATCTTTTAGGATTTCCAAATTAGTCTCGGAAAAACAAATCATGACCAAAATCGCAGTGTTTGTTCTGCTTTATTGGCGAAGCGTCTCCGAAAAAAAAAAATTATTTGCTTGTGATACAATTTTGTCTCACTTTTCTAGCACTGGCTCGATGCCCTTATCCAGAATGACCTACATTTATCTATTTCTTTCAGCTAAGCAGTTAAAGGATTAAGGGCCTCGTTCGGGGGCCCAGCAGTGGACCAGAGCCTTGAAAAACAACTCTACCACTTTTGTATTTACATTAAAAGGACCTTCACTGAAATGCGAAATATTGCAGTATGGCAGTATATTGCGCAACTATTAGCATGTCTAAATGCACAAAGCTCAACCCATGACGCAGGGTTGAACACCATTTTGTTTGTCCTTCTCTGCCTAACTGAAAGCCTCCACATGCGACCCAGAGGCAGACGAGCTGTCTATGATCAAAAACATGCATTAGCACCTCGCCAGTTTGACTCAACCCGATGACAAGAGCACGCTCGCTAACACAATTCACATCGAGTTATTGCATCTCCGAGCCTCACTTTTCAAACCAAATTGAAATAAATGAAATAAAGCCTGCAGATGGATCCACAAGGGCAGATCGGGTTATTGATGAGCGCTCTCACTCTCTGTAAAACACGTGCTAGTGTTAGACAATAACGTCGATACATTAAAGCGCCTCACGTTCATAATTGATGGAAAAAAAAAAAAGATCCTTAATAATAAACAGTGAGTCAATACTGAATACCTGAAGCGAAAGGCAATTGAGGCTACAAAAGGCTGGCAGAAAGAAAGAAAAAAAGATCATATATTACATAAATCATACATAAGAATATATATTGTTTAGTAGATTAGCATTGTACACATTCTTTAATGTCCTAAAGGCACACTTTGTAATATTTGCCAATGTGTCAGCTACATTTTAATTAAGATTTCTCAAATATTTTTTTAATTCCTTGATTATAGTGGATTCGTCGAGCCGTTTTGATAGTGTGGGCTGTATTTAGACGCTATCAAAACCCACAGCCCCAATGTTTCTTCTCAAATCAGTTTGGTGGCCAATCTGTTAATCTTGCTAAACAAGCAACCTGAATAGAGAGACAAAACAAAACAATCAAGAACTGACAATAGAACACCGCAGCTAAGATGCCTGTCTAACCTGCAGAACATAATAACTGAAATGATCATCTCCCTCAGCAAACTGTCACTCCAGCCAGATTAGAATTCATTTGGATAAAAAAACTACTTTGAATATTAATACTTATGTCTGACTCCAAATATGTACCGTTCGGTGGCATGCGGTGAGGTTTGATGGCTCGTTAGGCACTAAATCCTGACAAATATTAAATTCAACTTTTTTAATTGGCTGCTCATACATTGATTACTGATTTTGTTGCATATCTCATATTAGCATTCTTTACACACACACACACACACACACACAAGGAAGAATGTGCGGATTTATAGCGACTAAGAAAAGCGTGCATTTGTTCTGCTTCCGCTGTGTGCTCTTAATTCGTTATCGCAATTCCAAAATTTATACTTTATTATCGCAATTCCAAAATTTATACCCATTCATTACAAATGTATATAACACTCGGACAGTGAGTTTGATATGGAAATTAAAGATATTTTTTTGCCTTTAATGATAAGACAGATTAAGAGATAAAACAGAAGAGAGACACGGGGACGGGACCCGGAAGAATCCCAGTCGGAATCGAACCCAGGAGCGGTTCGAACCAGAGCACAACCGCACATGGGAAGCAGAAAGAGAGGCAGAGCCCATTGCTGGTTGTTTTTGAACCGATTCGGCAAATTTTGACGATTGAAATGATTGATCCAAGTCGTACAAATGACTTCACCTGCCTTTCCTGATCACACGTCCTATGTTGACAGCAGGAATAAAAATTGTAAGAATTCTAATAGAACTGACAAAGGTGACAAATTTCGGTTATAGTTTAAGGATGCATCAAAGTGGGCAAATTGCTGTTAGAGGAAGGAAATCAATTCAAGGCTTAGATAGGGTTCTTTGCCAATGACGGTATAGACCCCTCTTGCCACCAGTTATCTTAAAATGTTGGTCCTTCAACTTGATAAACCTGGAGCTGCAAGCTATGGTGTTAAAAGCATTGCCGTGCACATGTGCTTGTGGGAAAAATGGCCTATTGGGATAAAAAGTAAGGGCCATCATAATTGAAGTCCTGTGAATTCCATTAGGCGTTTGATCCTAATGCTACACAGTTCCATCGGATTTAAAAGCCACATCAGGGCAAATCGGAGTGCAAGAATTCAAGTTCCAAGCTCAATGAGGACGAAGAGTATAAATAAATAAAGACAGAAACCTTCCTCGTGACTGAACTTAACACAGATACAGATGTTGGAGTGCAGAAACGCTACGGCCCATAAATTGCATTTAATTGCTGGGAGGGAGAAACCTGGATGTGAATCATAAGATTTGATACTGTTAGATCTCATGCCAAATGTCCCCCTGTGTAAAGCTTTTAATAGGGCTGCAGGCTAAAGCTGATGATGCATGTTAGCAGAGTTCATCACGCTCCCTTTGTCTATCCACACATGGACTTTGGTGCGTTAGGTTTTCAGGGTCATTGCTAAATCACACAGAGATGAGAGAATGAGACGGAGAGGTAGAAAGACTTAAACGCTTATTTTTCACGCTAGTAGACGAAAGGTCACATTTCTTTCCAATTTTCTTACTCAAAACAAAGCAAGCCACAGGATTGTTTTTGATAGTTTTAACCAAATCCATAAGTCTACTGTAACCAAAACACATTATTCATCTGCGGTTCTTGGGGGCATTTGGCAAATTTCCTTTCCCAGAGGGACTTACACTCAGCTGTTGCATTGAGAGCCTTGCTCAGGGCCCAGCAATGGCAGCTTGGTGGTGCTGGAAGCCCAAAACCTTAACCTATGAGCTACCACTCAAATCAATAAGCTTCTGATTTTCAATCTTATTCCATGTCAGACATTAATTTAAGGTTAAAAGTGTTTGTTTGTCACATATACTTTACAGCACAGTTTTCGCATTTCCCCCCGAATCAGGAAAGGTTAAGGACTCTCGCTCAATGACCCAACAGTGTCAAACTGGAGGCAGTAGGGCTTGAACCCAGGTCTTCCTGGTTATCCAAACAACTCCTCAGTTCCTTAACCATTCGAGTCACCACTTCCCTCAATAAAACTTGTTTCTTTGCATATCCCATCTCAAAAAGTTGGGGTCAGAGGGCAGGGTCAGCTATGATACAGAGCCTCTGGAGCAGGAAAAGTTAAGCTCAAGGTACTTTCTGGTCTTTCAAACAATAAAGCAGTGCCCTAGCCATTTGAGACATTTGAGACATAGGAAATGGCCTATGGTGACCATAGCATGATCACCGGAATGTCACAAAGTTGAAAACTAAAGCAGTGACCACATTACAGGCTGAAATGAGTTTCATAGATTACTTTTTTCTATTGATACATCATAAATCCAGCTTGATAGAGACGTCTCTTAATATATAAATTGTAACTTAGAAGCTCAATTGCGCGGCGTATATTTTTAACACTACAGTATTTTGGTATGATGAAGTAGCTTGTATAGAAAAGGCACTGTTGGGCCAAACCGTGTCTCTTGAGGCGAGACTTGCAGACATTGATTCAGACATGCAGTAAAAAAGAATATTTCTTTTCTTTTCAGCAACATTAAAACAACACTGGGTGATTGTCGTAGAAGTATTTTACAATGAATTACAGCAATTAAATCAGACTGCTAACTGTGCTTTACAGAAACACTAAAAATATTGCAAAAAAATCCCACAAGATGCCCCTGACTTATACTATAGAAGTTATTCCTAAAAACAAATAATTACGAATAATAAAAAAATTCTAAATAATAATAAAAAAAAAGGGGAAAAGTGTGTTTCCTTAGTTTTTAGCTACATTAGTCCTAAAGTGTCGATCAATCGGCTGGGCAGATTGCTGCACTGACTTCCCTGACTTGCAGTCCATCTACAGCAAGTGTAGCTGGATTAAAGCCAAGAACTTTAGCGATCTGTACTATAGACTTTTATCTCTGTTGCGGGTCGGAGAAGTGTTTCCGCTTCTTGAGGGCAAAAACTTTTACTCACAGGCCATTCGAGCTTTCCACCAGGACAACACTAGAAACCCGGGCTTCCCTTTACCGCACTTATTACTTATACCGCACTGCATATATTCTCTATTCATACAATTTTATATACAATTTTCTCTTTAACTGAACATTTTAATCTGGTTTATTTTAATTCTATTCTTAGTCTATTATTATATTTGTATTTTATTTTTTAAGATCAAACCTTTTATTATATAGTTGCCTATAAAACACACAGGAAAAAAAAGCATCTGTTTCAAAACCATTGCAAACAAAACTAGGATATGCATTACAGAAAAGGACATACTATATGCTCATATACTGAGCCCAGATCAGCTTGCACACATTTATCAGAAAGAAGTGCAGCAGAGAAAGATGATCTGAAATCAGTCAGTAACGAGAGCCGAGGAGAAAACTTTATTATCAGTCTATTTCCCTTTTTTTTTTTTGCTTTCACTACAAAAATATTGCTTAAAAGGCCTTAATGGTTATATAAGCAAACTCCCTATAGCTTCCCTATTCAGCCCTAAAGCAGATCCAAGGCTGTTGTTCTAATGGAGACTGAAAGCTCACACACAGCACTTTAAGGTTAAAACCTCATCGAATTGTTATATTACCCAGAACGTTGCCTGCTGGAACCTCGTCGAGTTCCTCCAGCTCTCGTCCCATCAGCAAGTACAACCGATCCAGAGTGCAGCAGGCCATGTGGGGACCGGCGGGCATGGAGTCAGCGACTGAACACTCATCTGTCATCTGGGAAAGAAAGACAGAGAAGAGAATGAGTGTAAGAGGCTGATCGCAGACCCCGGCAGGCTAATTTTAGTGAATAAAAACTGGAGTGGAAAAGTAACAGTGCTCTAGAGAGTAGAGAGTGTATGGAAGAATTAATGATCTTGAACACGACATCAGTAAGCTGCTTTTCCAAATACCTGCCCAACAAAACAGACTTACACTGTTTTTTAATTCGATAAATGAATGCTTATATAATATAATAAAAACAATTATATGGGCTTTGAGAACAGCACTAACTCTATCAAGAGATGGCAGAACCATGAGGGCATTTGAAAGCATTATCTGTTTAGAACCCAGCTACAGCAGTAATATATGTCTTGTTCATTGTTAAAGGTGCAGTAAGACATCTTGAAAAATGCTAACTGTGGCCTGATAGCACTGAAAGTGGACGTCCCACCTTTTTATACTACGGTTAGTAACAGTACTAAAATACCAATAACCAACTAGTATCGCTGCTACATAAGTTCTTCATAGTTCCAACAAAATAACATTAAAGACTTCGTAGTTCCAGAAAACAACACCATATTAAGGTTTTTGCTCATTCCCGTCTTCTTTACTAAAATGGAAAAACAACCATGTTTTTGCTCTGTTTTATTCCCGCACATAACCAAAGCCTACTAGTACTCGTACATAAATACACTCCGAACTTAATGATTGCTATCGAGATGTGACGAGACTTTCAAACAACAGAACATAAAGAATCTCCTATGTACCTTTAATGTTTTTATTTGGGGTGCAGAAAATTCTGATGCAATACTTATTTACACACCCTTTACACTTCCTCAACTGTCTGCATATCATTTTTTAAACTGTTTTCATAGAAAATTGTAAAAAAAATAAATAAATAAAATAAAAAAAGCAATATAAAAATACTTGTGTGTCATGACTCATGGTGGAGTCTAACTAAAGGCGTAACACTTCGAGGGAATTTCAGGTAAAACGACCATTTAATTTTTCAACGTACCACTCGATTCAATCTGCCTCACACACACACACACACACACATAAAAGCGACTGGTATGGCTTAGGGAGCTTTAACATTTTCCTTGGTAGGCAGTAAGATGTAAAATGTGTAACGGTACAGTCAGTGTGGGTCATCACACTCCTCATTTTAATTTCATCTACTTTCACATCCTGGCAAGGGGGTGATTTAACTAATAACACGGCAAGTTAGCTTGCTCTTTTTGCTAACAGGTCTTTATACAAGAGTTATCAGCTGCATACAAATGACAAGAGACGAAAGCATTCGCATTTCACGTTTACAGCATGTGGCAGACGCCCTTATTCAGAGCGACTTACATTTATCTCTTTTATACATCGGAGCAATTTGGGGTTAGAGGCGTTGCTCTATGCGTTGCGCAGTGGCAGCATGGTGGTGCTCGGAATCTTCCGCTCTCTTATTGATCACTGTGTTGATGATGAGAGCGGCTGGTTGCTTAACATATCAGGGAGCCCTCATGTCTGCGTTTCTCTCTGGTTCTCCTTTTACTTATGCTGACCTAGTTAGTCTTGCCGGAGTCCATCCTTGCACTCTACATTATTCATTTAATCAATCCAAACCGTGTGATTACATTGTCACTTAACTGTTTTCCTTCTTTTTGTTTCCTTTCTCTCTCTCTCTCTCTCTCTCTCTCTCTCACACTGTTGAGCTACACATGCCATAACGGAGCTGCCGGTGATCCAGACCCCATCTCCACCTCGGACCTGTGGGACCCTTCCCTGTGACCTGCTCCAGTGGATGATACATCACCAGGGTGACCAAGGACGTCCCACTCCGCCATAAAAGACGTTCCAGCTGTTCTTTAATGGACTAATGATTTACACACACACACAATGTAACCACTTAATTCCTGGTTCTCTGTTGAGTCTGGTTCCTCTTAAGGTTTCTTCCTATTTCCATCTCAGGGAGTTTTTCCTTGCCACCATCGCCCCCGGCTTGCTCATCAGGGACAAACTGATTTCTGTCTCATTGTCATCTTATAATTTCTTCGATTGTGTAAAGCTGCTTTGTGACAATCACCATTGTAAAAAGCGCTATACAAAAAAAAACTGAATTGAAAAACTGAATATTAGTATTTGAAAATGTATTCAATTTTTACTAAGACAGACTTGAATGTAAAAGTTCTTTTATAAAAAAAAAAAAAAAAAAACATTTAGAAAAATTCAGATTTGTGAAGATATAGACTCAATCCTACTCCATCTTTCGGATTTCAACCACAGATACTGTGGCACCGTTTCAGAATTTTACAAATGTCATGATGGAACCTTATATATTCGAGAGCTACAAGATGGATTGTGATGCTGAATAAAAGTTGGCAACAAGGTAAGCCGTTGAGAAATATGTTCAAGTTTATTCTTTACACTAAGCCAAAAACGCAATGTATAATAAATATCATATAAAAATAACATTAATAAGCGTCCAGGAGTGAATCCCAAAAAAATATCCATCCTGTTCAGTCTCCTAAAAAGGTTTACACACCATAAGTAGGATCAAACTCACACAGCCAGGAAAAGCATCCCCGAGAGCGAAGAGTGCAGTAGTACCAGCAGCAGGTTCAGTTTGGCCTCGAGTAAACTTTTCTGTTCAGAAACCCACCACACGTTCTAAATTCAGGTTGCCTCAGATCTGGGCTGCCCCTGGGCATTCACAGGATTCTCTCCGAATACAAAGTGAGACATCGGGTTGATTCAGGGAGCCATTTTGTAATGTTCAATGCAGGAGGACGAGCAGTGATCAGCACAAAACACAATCCTCTGCTGACTGAGCATACGGATTGGTCAACACTAGCATTCTAAATAATGTAAGTATTATATTATAAAAAATTTATTATATTATATAATAGTATAAAAATAATATTCTAACTAATAGAGGGCAATGGTGGCTTAAATGGTTAAGGTGGTAAGTTGTTGATTGGAAGACCAGAGTTCAAGCCCCCCCACCACCACCTCCACCTCCACCACCACCAGTTGGCCACTGTTGGGTCCTTGAGGAAGACCCTTAACCCTTGCTGCTCCAGGGGCGCTGTATCATAGCTGACCCTGTACTCTGACCCCAACTTACTAAGATGAAAATTGCACTGTGCGTGTGCGTGTTTTTGTGCTGTAGCGTGTATGTGTGACAAATAAAGATATAAAGAAATAGTATGAGGGAAAAAATGTTGTTTTAGCTTATTTCACTTCCTGTCTAACTCCGGATCTTAAAAATTCTTAAACCAAAAAAAAAAAAAAGGATTAAAATCATTCCCGTGTCTTGTGTGTAACATTACAACATGTGTAAACGTCATTTAGATTATCATGTCATGCCATCGTGCCAAAAGGTGCATCAGTGGAGAGAAAACACAGCCTAATGAGAGTCTAATTTCATCCATCCTCTGTCAGTTTCCCCAAAGAAACCATGCTAAAATGATCGTAAGGGTTAGCACTGGTTAACTCCCAGGGGACTCCATTAGGACATTATCGGGTAGGTCTAATAGCTTTTGTAAAGCACAGAGAGGCAGGACAGTAGAGACACTGTGGCTGGACATACTATCTACACCGAGCTGGACATGATGAACGATGCACTCCCTAAAATGTTATTCCAGCTTATTATACAGTAAATGAAAACGACATTCCGCATACTGAATATGTGACTGCTGTTACTGTTCGCTTTTTCTTATTGTTTTTTTTCTTACACAGTAGGATGAAACATTTAAGGTGGAATTCTTACCGTCTGCAGGGTGACGGCCGGATCGTATTTGGGTCCGAGCACAAACACTTTCTGACCCCTGCGCACTACTCCGCTGTAAACACGTGCGAAAGCTACAAAGTTCTCCTTCTCCTCATCCTCTGTTGCAGATTTTACAGTCAGGGCTTTGGTTTGCATGCACAGCTCATCGGTTTCTGCAAACACAAACACCACAATCACAAAGAATCACAAAACAGTCACAAAAGATGAAGGACATGTGGGAATCATGCGCACAATTACTCTAAAAATAGAGTATAAGAATACACTGCTGATTTGTCACCATGTTGAATGATCATAAAAATGTAACTTACAGTAACTCTAATAAAAAAAAGCTTTGGTTGTGCCTTTTAGCTTTTAAGCGTATAAACTGTAATTTACTACAAATTCACATAGAAAACAACAAACTGAACAGCAAATAAACATTTACATTTCAGAGATTTTTCAAGTCTGTAATTCTGTTTTGTTGCTCAACAATAGCAGGCGAGATGAAGAGAAATGTTGCATTTACTGACAGACAGCCCCCCCTTCAGGTTTTGCTGACAAAGTTTTTTAGTGTGTTTGCTTCCAGCTCAGATTAAGTAAATCTATGTGAAATATAGTATAGTTAAAGTAATAAATGTAAACAAATAGCATTCTTTACCACGCATGAGCCCGAGGATCCAGGAAAACACCAGGAATAATTTATTGTACATTTTGATTACATTTCTGATTGAAAATGTTGGATATTAAAACTAATCATCCAGCCCGAAGCATTTATTCCCGGTATGACTTGATCAAAAGAAGGTCAAGAAGATCAATCTGGCAAAACTGGGCGGGGACTTACCCAATCTGGCAATACTTGTCAAAAACCCACCCCATCCTGGCATCACTGGGCACGAACCCACCCCAATCTGGCAACCCTGGGTGCAGTCACTTGCACTCGGAAAGCAGATAAATCTTGGATAAATTAGACTGACTAATTTACCAGCAAGCCTACTTAATTGGATTTAATTCATTTATCAGAGCAATAAAAAAATGATGTCACCCATATTATTTTTGTTTAATATTGTGCATCCCTAATGCATACATATATCTTCAAACCCCTCTGTTATTTGTTGCACAGCCTCTAAAGTGGTCTTTTAGATGCATCATGACTGTATGTAACTGCATGGTTTATAGGGAAAGACATGCTCACCAAGCATGATAAATACAGTCACTGGACCGCTATCCGGTAGAAAACCTGTCAGAGTATTTAAGACAGCAGGGGTTACTTTCCCTTCAGACTCCCTATTGGGCATTAAAAAAAAAAGCAACACTAAGAGAAGACCAGGCCAGGCTTCATCATCACCATCATCACAGATTGCAGCTCCTCCTGGGGGAATCCATAAACATCCAAGCTAACTGTGAGATTTCTATCTAACGAAACAACAAAGGAAGCCGTACAAGCTGAGTAGTTTAATTTTGCTCACAGTCAGTGGGCTAAAATCATTACTTCAGGAATTCCAGTGGACAGGATTGGTGCTGGCAGGTGTAACAGTAAGCAAATAGTTTAAACAACACGCTTTCCTGTTGGCACCCCTGACCTTAGTCAGCTGTCATTATTTCATTAAGATTACCCCAACAAACAGACAAATCTAGAGGTCAGGTGTATAAATTTTACACATAGTAAACTGTTTAAATAAATCATCGAGATGAGCTCAGATAAAAGTACTGGCTTTCTTGAATTTAATAGTATTGACCTCCAGACTGTAGGGATTTACAGACCTTCTTATGCGCTGTCTGGACTTTTTAAGGACCGATTACTGCTGAACCAAGTAATCAGAAATTAAAATCGTCACATTTGATGAATGTTTGCAAAGACACAAACATGACCGGATGTTGGATTTTCTTCTTTGGTGATGCTCTAAAATGTCTTTTCTGCAACTGCCTCCAGTTCCTGCCTGTTCTTTGCCTCCAGCAAACAACATGTACCCGAATCCGGGTTACGTGATTGGCTTGGACAGTGCAGAACTTTCCACTTTTCACTATCCGTCTAGGAATCTGATCAGAGGTTTTTTCTCGATTGTGGGCAGACAGATTCGCCTTACACTTTGAGGGCTCTTATTTTTAAAAACCTCTTTAGAAAGTTACAACTAAGGCTTTTTTCTCTAACTGCCTAACGATAAATTGCTTTAAAATCACAGAACTGTGAAGTAATAATCTACTAATCAGCTGTCATGAGACATAGAAACACTTGTCAGTTTTTATAATATTAATATATTACTAATGCTTAGGTTTGTACTCATATCTGAGATGTAATTAATGTGAGTAATTTCAGTATTAACTGTAAAAACGACCAAGGGTTTAAGATTTAGCCAGAAACCATTCAAGACTGCATGTTTACATTTACATTTACATTCGCAGCATTTGGCAGACGCCCTTATACAATATTCCTTGTTATACAACTGAGCAATTGGGGGTTAGGGGCCTTGCTCAGGGGCCCAGCAGTGGTGGCTTGGTGGGGCTGGGAATCGAACCCGGGTCCTCAAGTTGGTAGTCCAACAACTTAACCACTGCGCTACCACTTCCCCCGTTGGGAAATATAGGGGTGCCCTGACCTACGAGTGTAATATGGTGGCTTAGTGGTTAAGATGTTGGACTGATACCAGAAAGACCGGGGTTCGATTCCCAGCACCACAATGCCACCACTGCTGGGCCCCTGAGCAAGGCCCTTAACCCCCAATTGCTCTGTAAGTCACCCTGGATAAGGGCATCTGCCAAATGCTGCAAATGTAAATGTTCCGTAACTCAAATTACTTGTTATGTCAAATCAATTTTTGCCTGCTGAAATGAATTGAAATGCCATTAATCCGTTTCAGGTCCCCAAAAAACACACTGCATTTTTTTTGTTACATTTTTTAAATAAAAAAACCCCCCCAAAAAACGTATAAATAACGAATACTGTATACAAAACAATGCAATCGAATGTACTGCAGTAGACGGATTTTATTAAGTATAATGTACAGCATTTACCTTAAAGATAAGATGACTCCACTCGCTAACGCGCATGTCTGATTAGCTATCGAGTGAGACACGGAATGCTGGACCAAAGTTACGGCATCCGCTACGCTAACCAGCGGTTGAGTATCTGAAGCTGGCTTGTAACCCGAATTTCAGTTCGAAACTCAAAACAAAAAAAAACGTCAGAGAGACGACTTGTATCTTGAAAAACTCGTTAGTTCGACACTCGTAAGTCACGGTACCGCTGTACGTACATTACAAGTAATACTAGTTAAGACTATTTGATATGTAAGCAAAAGATTTATTCACAAAACTGATGTCTAATTAATAATCTATTTTTAAAATATACAGCAGATACGACATGCAGTTAGTGTTTACACTGATTTTACATATGAATATTATAAAATGTCCTGAAATGAGGCTCAATTGTAATTAACTGAACAACTCTGACTTATTTACCACACACACACACACACACACACACACACACAACGTCCTACTTGCCTGGTTTTGTAGTGCTGGTTGTGTCTGGGTTTTCAGAGCTCTGACTGGCCGCTTGTCTCTCCGCATGTCTCTGTCTGGCCAGCTCTCTACGCTGAGCAATCTCCTCCTGAGTCAGGGGCCTGCAGGGCAAAAGCACATTACCCACAAAGCATCAGTCTTTTTCTGAAAAAACCCTTGGAAAACCATTACGACTATTTCGGAATAGAGCACAAACAAGTCTTGAGTGAGGTTTTACCTGTTTTAATTTGCAGTGGCTTTCTGGAAACGGGGTTAGTAAGTCAGAACAAGAGATTAGCGCATCTCAGGTTCTGACAAACAGACTGAACTGGCAGATTTTAGGCAACGACCAAATCGACATCCACTTTTCGCAGGAATATGTGACAAATATTTACACTGTATGTCGTTAGGTGGAAATTTGCAGGCCGATAATCGGACTGAACGGCATGGGAGCGAATCTCCACAAAAGTATGAAGCTGTGAAACAGCACAGTAATGAGAACACCTGCATCACTAAAACACCTGCATTTGCAGTTCTACATCAAACCATTTCTACATACCGTCAGTGTGGGAAGACAGAGTGCTGTGAATTAATTGAAGACATTCTGCTACAGGATTCTTCTTTTTTTTTATACTTTAAAGGAAACAACTGCCTTGACTTTCTCAAGTCTCCTCTTCTACAGCCGTGGATGGACTGTAACCTTTCGAGCATGTGGTGGGGACTATATCTACAAAGCTTTTAAGAAACTCAATCAAAATCCGAAATGTTTATCACACCCTGAATAGCACAGAACTATCTGACTACCACACACACACACACACACACACACACACAGTCTCGCTTTCCTTTCAACACCTTTGTTATAAACCAAATCACTTCTGTTTTCCCTCAGTGAGTAAAAAAACACTGTATTGCTTTCGATAAGACGTGCTCACTTCTCGACTGTGTATATATAGGATCTCATTTTCACATGAACGATGGTTCGGCCTGAGAAGACGACAGACTAACTTTAGCTCTATATAGTAAACAAATCGTAGTGGAGGCCCTCCTGCTTCACGCTGCAGCAGAGATAGCGGAGTACCCTGTCTACACCTAGCAAGAAGTTCCCAAGAACTACATTTGGAGACAGCGTGCGATACATCAAAAGCGTCTGATACATCAAAAGAAGCCAGACTGATTTTTTTTTTCACAATGGTGGAATTGCTTTACTTTCAGAAGTCTCTTAAATGCTAATTCGTGAACAGTACAATACATACTTACACTGACAAAAGAGCTCAGTCAGAGGAGTTTCTCTTTAACCTGTGTTTAATATAAGCGGAACAAATATACTTTCCAGGAGAGGGGATGTAAAAGCTCTGCGATAGATTAAAATTCAGGGTTTTTTGTCTCATGTCGTTCGGTTGGAAAGTAATTAGTAACTAGCTACTGGAGTGGTTTTTTTATTTATATTACGAAATTTGGCAGACGCCCTTAACTAGAGCGACTAACATTTATCTCTTTTATACGACTGAGCAATTATGAGTTAAGGGCCTTGCGTGGGGCCCAACAGTGGTAGCTTGGTGGGGCTGGGAATGGAACCCACAATCTTCAGGTTGGTAGTCCAACACCTTAACCATAAGCTACCACTTCCCAGAAGAACAGATACTGTTACTCAAATAGCTATTATGATTGTTACTCCTACTTGAGTAAATACTCAAGTATTTAAAAGAGTATTCCCAGAAGAACCGATACTGTTACTCAGGTAGCTATTAAGATTGTAAGATACTGTTACTCGAGTAGCTATTAAGATTGTTACTCTTACTTGAGTAAATACTCAAGTATTTAGAAGAGTATTCCCAGAAGAACCGATACTGTTACTCAGGTAGCTATTAAGATTGTTACTCTTACTTGAGTAAATACTCGAGTATTTAGAAGAGTATTCCCAGAAGAACAGATACTGTTACTCGAGTAGCTATTAAGATTGTTACTCTTACTTGAGTAAATACTCAAGTATTTAGAAGAGTATCCCCAGAAGAACAGATACTGTTACTCGAGTAGCTATTAAGATTGTTACTCTTACTTGAGTAAATACTCAATTAGTATTTAGAAGAGTATCCCCAGAAGAACAGATACTGTTACTCAGGTAGCTATTAAGATTGTTACTCTTACTTGAGTAAATACTCAAGTATTTAGAAGAGTAATTCCCAGAAAACAGATACTGTTACCTCAGGTAGCTATTAAGATTGTTACTCTTACTTGAGTAAATACTCAAGTATTTAGAAGAGTATTCCCAGAAGAACCGATACTGTTACTCGAGTAGCTATTAAGATTGTTACTACTCTTACTTGAGTAAATACTCCTAAAGTATTTAGAAGAGTATTCCCAGAAGAACAGATACTGTTACTCGAGTAGCTATCAAGATTGTTACTCTCTACTTGAGTAAATACTCAAGTATTTAGAAGAGTATTCCCAGAAGAACAGATACTGTTACACTCGAGTAGCTATCAAGATTGTTACTCTTACTTGAGTAAATACTCAAGTATTTAGAAGAGTATTCCCAGAAGAAACCGATACTGTTACTCAGGTAGCTATTAAGATTGTTACTCTTACTTGAGTAAATACTCAAGTATTTAGAAGAGTATTCCCAGAAGAACCGATACTGTTACTCGAGTAGCTATTAAGATTGTTACTCTTACTTGAGTAAATACTCAAGTATTTAGAAGAGTATCCCCAGAAGAACAGATACTGTTTACTCGAGTAGCTATTAAGATTGTTATGGGTTGGTAGTCCAACATCTTAACCATAAGCCACCACCTTAACTACAAAACATGATTCAATTAGTTAAATTTATTAATATTTAAAAATTTATTTTTACAATGCATTTAAAAGAAAAGTTGGGACGGAGACATGTTTATTACATCCTAGCAGATTGTTATCACTTATTCATGTTATTCTTACTTGAGTAAATACTCAAGTATTTAGAAGAGTATCCCCAGAAGAAGATACTGTTACTCGAGTAGCTATTAAGATTGTTACTCTTACTTGAGTAAATACTGCCATAAGTACTTGTACAGATTTTAGATACCCCCCCCCGGGAAAACAAAATCATAACGTTCGGCCCTTACATTTTGATTGGATGAACATTTCTTGGTCCGACACCTTTCACAAAATATATAAAAACATATTAATACATTAAGATCATTTAACTTAATGACTGCTATTGAGATGTGAAGAAACTTTCAACCAGCAGAACAAAAAAAGGTTTCTGAATAGAATCACATCCCTTTCGTTTTACTCACATGAACCTTTCTTTAAATAGTCAATATATGGATGACATTTGCAAATTCAGCTTGAATGTAGATTTTTTTGAATGTAGATGTAACTTTTTTTTAGTTTATGTATTTAATATAGGTAGATCTTCCAACTACATTTACATTTGCAGCATTAGGCAGACATCCTTATCCAGAGCGACTTACATTTATACAACTAAGCAAATGGGGGTTAAGGGCCTTGCTCCGGGGCCCAGCAGTCATGGCTTGGTGGAGCTGGGAGTTGAACCCACAATATTTGGGTTGGTAGTCCAACATCTTAACCATAAGCCACCACCTTAACTACAAAACATGATTCAATTAGTTAAATTTATTAATATTTAAAAATTAATTTTTACAACGCATTTAAAAAGAAAAGCTGGGACGGAGACATGTTTATTACATCCGCATCACTTTCAATAACCCTTGTTTATTGGTTGAAAAAAATAAATAAAAATACTGATTTTGCAGTGTTTTAGTGCGTTTTTATACACCTGGAATTACAAAGCCAGAGTGTTCATGCTACTCAATTTAATCATAAGGAAAAGTCAATTCAGCAAGTTTTTCCCCTATGAAGCAGGAATAATTATATATAGTATATCGTGCAGTTATCAAATTCAGAATAAAAACCAACAAGCGAATTCTAATGTCCTGGAAATAACAGATAAAACTGACACCACACTCACTTTATTTGGTTTATTTTTGGCGTGTTGTCATTTTCTTGTCCTGCAGCTGTTGTGCTGAGAAACGTGATTAACCAAATGAGATTTTCCGGGTGCTTTTTTCTCATGTCTATTTGAAAGCTTCTAGCTAACTCGCTATAAAGATTTGGTGTTAACATATAAGATAAAGTACTAAAGATGGCAAAAAAAAAGCTTTTCTAATGTTAGTAATCATATTTAAACAGATTTCAACGGACGCTCAGCCGGACATACAGACAGACCAACAGACCGATAACAGGAAGACAGGAATAAGGCTTTCCCAATTATTAAATAATTGTATGATCGCGATTATTTGACCACGATCGTTGAATCCAAACGCAATTATTGCCATAAGGGGGAGCAGTAGTACTTTCCGCACCCTACTTTTAACCAGAGTAAGTGAGCAGAGCAGCGTGATTTGAAAGTCGGAGCGTTAAGGGTAATGCAACTGCATAGAAAACGAATTAATTTATATTTTGCTAAACAGATAAACACCACCGACAGGACACAAAATATGGATTTTGTTAAATACTCTTTTTCTACAATAAAATATTCACAGTAGAGGTTACCAAGAGCGAATATATAATGCTTTGATTTGCTTTTATTAAATGCTTAATTGTTTTTTTTTTTACATACAATTAATTGTTGAAGCCCCAAAACAGGCAATAAATTGTCATAATGGCAATTATTTTTCCTTGACAATTAATCGTCACCTAAATTTGATAATCGTGACAGCCCTACGCAGTATCATAACAGTTAAATAAGTAGAAAATAGGAAAGTATACGAAGAGAGCAGCTGGCAGAGGTGTATAGATTGATGCAAAACATCAAAATGCTCAACAATGCTCAAAAAAATAGTATATAGTTTAAACACTGTCAATACAGCACTCATATCCACTGCCAGGCTGTGTTATATAAATTATTATTTCATATGGAACCATAAAATTCTGACACATCATCATACTCAAAACTGCTGTTTTAAGAAAAAATATATATATTTCACACCAGCAACTCCTGCCACCCTGCATGATGTGTGTGTGTGTATAATTTCAGCTTGATTTATCACAGGCTCTGAGTCTCTCTCTCTCTCTCTCTCGTACCATGTACACTTCGACTCATACCACACTTCTGTCTGTCATCTTCATTTTTTTTCGGTCCCCTTTTTCAAATATGATAGTACATTGTTAAAGTGACTCACTTTTTTTTATGAGTGCTAGTCTGCCATTTATTTATAATCATAAGCTCTCAAAGACATGTTAAGAGTTTTCTCTTATAAAACCACAGCAAAATGTACTTATAAATAAAGGTTATTTTTTGGATAGATTTTTATTTTCTGGCATTTGGAAAACTCATTCAGAGCGACTTACATTTGTTTTATTTATTTTTTTTTATATACAACAGGGCAGTTAAGGGTTAGCGGCCTTGTTTAATCCACAATCTGGCGATCAGCATTCAACTCTTTTAACCGCTAAGCTACCGCTTACACTTATGACACTTTACCAGAACTAAATAAGACAAAATCGCTAAACAAACTCGAAACTATATCTGCCTAAAGCAGTCTTACACTAAAAACTTAAATTAGAGGATACTGAGAAATATCAATAGCACAAAAAAGCCAAATCTAAACAGAAAATAATTTGTGTATAAAATCAGTTAAAATCAGTGTATGGTCATTTAGGGTTAGTGAAGATCACTGACTGATCATTAAGGGACAGTGGAGATCACTGATTGGTCATTTAGGGACAGTAAAGAGCAGTGATTGGTCAATAAAGGACAGTGGAAATCAGTGATTGGTCTATTAGGAACAGTGGAGATTAGTGATTGGTTATTCATGGACAGTGAAGATCACTGATTGATCATTTAGGGACAGTGGAGATCAGTGAATGGATATTTGAGGATAGTGGACATCAGTGATTGGCCATTTAGGGGCAGTGGAGATCAGCAATTGGTCAATAAGGGACAGTAGAGAGCAGAAATTGTGGAGTGAAGACCTGTTATTGGTCATTGGATATTAGGATTGGTAACTGAGAAATCATGATGTTTAGTAATAGTGGTGAACAGTGATCGAGTGCAACACCGCCAGGCTTTGCACAGCGATAGTGAGTTGATTAACCCGCTCTTTCCAGTGCCGCTCGGATGGGGGTTAAGCCGCAAGCAGAAGACCTAATGAAATTGCACTCCTGAAGCTACACTACGTTCACCATAACTAGACAAATGTAAATTTTAAAAACATCGCTTGGTTTTATAAAGTGCTCAGCAAGTGTAAACACATTTATTTATGTGAGTTTTGCGAAAGCCACTGCTGTTTGGCAGAGCGAACTAACGGAATGATAATGAAAACCATTTCCCAGTTTACTGGAACACAGTAATTAAACATCTCAACAACTTTCCTATCAATAAAAGAGACGTTTAACACTGAAACAAACGTTAAGCTTGGACACTTCTATTGCATGGGGCAGTAAAAAACAGCCATAGCTTATAATAACATGATCCAAACAGACATCCGTCATCGTCCTGACAACTGAGAAAGTCTGAGTTTGTGTGTGTGTGTGTGTGTGTGCGCGCGTGCGGTATAATAAAAGCCAAGCCAATTTTCTGCCTGCCGACTGCCTTGTGACATTAATGAAAACCAGCAGCTCTATCAGCCTATCAGACGACAGAACGCAGATGTGCCTAACACCCCCTGTGTCCAATCGCACATCCAGTGTCCCACATTGATCATTGCTATGGCAACCTGAGGGTCGATGCACTGTACTGTCTGGCAGGTTCCTGCAGAGTTCAGTCAAGAGAACATCGTAGGAGTCAACATAAAAATAAATAAATAAATAAATTGTCCTGTACTCACCGTTTCATTCACACACACACACACACACACACACACAGTTATATCACTGATTTTTCATGCTACCTCACACATCTACTACACTGCTCTTTTTGAAGACATAGAAATGCTTACAGATACATAGAGATAGACAGATAAACACGTAAAAAAGGCAGACAGAGATTACAGACATGAGGACGGAAAAACAAAAACATGCAGACAAAGAGATCCTAGCAAACATATAAAGAGACAGACAAAGGTGGGCAACTGTGCAGATGGACAGACAGACAATTACAGTCAAACAGAAACACAGACAGACAGTTGCACAGAGGGACAGATAAAGACGAAAAGACAGCCTTGCAGACATTTCGGAATGGGCACAGACATTGTGACTGTACAGTATGTGCTGTTCCAAAATTCACTGTTGAAGCTGACTGCAAATTCTGGCTAGACTGCTTTACAAAGTCAGACAGACAAGCAGGCGGCCAGGAATACAAGGCAATCCAACCACCTGCAACTAAAAATAATTTCACCAAAATTTCAGAGACGCCTGTTAGTAGAAAGGTCTATCTGATATCCAATAAACTGTCAGAATGATGTATATAGGTTAGCTTAGGAAGCACTATTTTAATACAGCGGGATGGGTGAACATCGCTGTGGATGTAGGTCAGGAAAAATAATGTGAGGCTGTTCTTGCTACAGGCTTGTGTTCTTTCAGACTTTTACCAAAAAGTCAGGGATGCAGTTCTACCCACATCTAAAACTACCAGCAATCAAAGTGGATGTTCAGGCATCAATCCTGACACTCTGTATCAGTCAGTCTCGGCTGCAAGCTTCAGGCATCTCGCATGAACTCGTCGCTGGTGGGATCCAGATTGCAAAAAATAAAAATAAAGTCTAGAAATTAAAAAAAAACAAAAAAACTTTTTAATGCATTTTTATTGCATGCTGTCTGAACACACGAAGTAACTGAACACACAAAGTAAATCTTTATACGACGATGCAATCTATAATAAACTGGAAGTATATAATTGATGGGGCCTTTCAAAGTTCATGCTTCTACTGATTTATAGACATGCAGATGTTCATACAGCTATCCAGAGACCGTAACCCAATAGTGTATGAACTAAATACAGGTGGTTGATATAAAAAGAAAAAAAGCTAACTGCCTATATGTTACATAGGAACGTTTATGTTCAAGTGCAAGTTCAAGGAGCTTTATTGTCATTTCAACCATATACAGCAGATGCAGTACACAGTGAAATTAAATAACGTTTCTCCAGGACCCCCTGGTGCTACACAAAACACAGAATTCCACAAAACAACTGAACAGGATAAACATAAAGTGCATGTGTGCAACCTAGTGCAGACAGTGCAGAACAGACAGTGCAATAAACAATACAAACATTACAAAGACAGTGCAAAAAAGACAATAGAGAATGGAACATATTGTAAGATGAGGTAAGACATGGAATGTGCAAATTTGTAAGATGAGGTAAGACATGGAATGTGCAAATTTGTAAGATGAGGTAAGACATGGAATGTGCAAATTTTCATGGCGGTATAACGGGGGAAGCATTTGTTGAACTGCTGATTGGAAAATTGTGGGTTTAAATCCCAGCACCAATCCAATCCAATCCAATCCAATTTATGTATATTTGTATAGCGCTTTTAACAATATACATTGTCTCAAAGCAGCTTTAGACAGATAATGCAGTAAGAATGAAAATAAAGTAAGTCGTCTGTCCATAATGAGCAAACCGGAGGCGACTGTGGCAAGGAAAAAACTCCCTGAGATGTGGAATAAGGAAAAAACCTTAAAAGGAATCAGACTCAGGAAGGAACCCATCCTCATTTGGGTGACACCGAATGTTCATTTATTACAGCTAAACGATGTTGAAGTCTGCAGTGATGATGATCAAATGCAATGTTAATACCACCTAGCTGCCACTGCTGGGCCCCCGAGCAAGTGCTCAGGTGCTCAGTTTGATAAAAAAAAAATAGAGGGGGGGAAGTGGTGGCTCATGGTTAAGATGTTGGACTACCAACCCGAAGATTGTGGGCTCGATTCCCAGCTTTACCACTGTTGGGCCCCTGAGCATTAACCCCCAATTGCTTAGTTGTATAAATGAGCTAAATGTAAGTCGCTTTGGATAAGGGCGTCTGCCAAAATGCTGTAAATGTAAATAAAGATAAATGCAAGTTGCTTTATGTAGGGGCATCTGGGAAATGTAAGAAATATAAAATGTAGATAAGATCAGATTTCTAAACTGAAGAATTAGCTCAGAGATTTTGGTCTCCTTAATGTTTCTGACTGGTTTTTACTTACCTTGCACTCAATAATTTTAATTAAAAGAAACATTACGGCCAAGTTTTCTCTCCACACCAAAGTCCACAATAAACCTGTTATTGTCCAGATATAAAGTACTATAATACTCTACACCTGATACTAGGTTTACATTTCCAGCATTAACAGTCACCCCTCATTCACAGCCACTTACATTCATCTCATTGTTCCAACTGAGCCGTTGAGGGTTTAGGCCTTGTTTAGGGGTCCAGCAGTTGCAGCTTAGTGATGCTGGAAATTGAATCCATGAGCTTTTTATCAGCTGTTTAACACCTTAACCACTTCCTTCATTTTTTTACAGCACCAATTATAATTCATTTCTGTCCACCCAGAACAGTTCCACTCTTCATGGTTCTCATATCCGGTGTGTTTGGCTGTACTGCTCCATACAGTTCACAGCCCTGTCCCCTCTCTAATCGCTCAATCACATCATAGCAATTTTCAGTTCTTAAATCAGGATATGATGCTGTGTTTGAGTCACTGTGCTTTAAAGTATATGTGACAAAAATAAAGGCTTAAAAATGATGTTATTATGAACAATAGACCAAAATTAAACTGAACTAATCTGTTCTCCACCTTTTTAACTCGTAATACAACATGGAAAAAACACAAGACAAGACATTTTACAAAAAAAGATGCTTTAACAATATTAATGTCTGATTTCTTTGGTGTTATACACACACACACATACACATATATATAGATATATATATATATATATATATACACATATATATATTATAAATATATTTTAATTGATGTGCAGAAAGATATTTCATAACACTTTCCTTTTTTCCTCTCACCACCAGTATGAGTCACTTTGATATTTTTAGACTGAATGAAATGCTAGTCTATAACTGGGGCAGGAAGGCATTGAGGATTTGACTTACTCCCAGATTTAAGTTATTGACAAATGTCCAAGCTAGTCATTTTTTTTTTGTTGCATAGTTTTATCACAGATTTGTGGCATCACAATCCAGATTATTGGAATATCAATGCTGGTTCAGGATTAGGGTTTACAGCTGCCAATGCCAATTAAATCTTTTGTTTCTCTGCAATGCCTCTGATCTCTACATCTACTGCTACTCCTACAATGACTGAAATGGTATAAAATACACATAAAATCATAGCTAAGGTCACCAAAACAAAAGCATCAACTTAAATAATGCCTGTGTCTGTCTTCCTGCCTATCCGCCCGTCTGTCTATCCATCAACATTCACTCTGAAAGCAGTCTTAACAATCTGAAGGTGATTTCACACCCAGATCATCTGCGGTTCGCTTCAAATGGACCCTGAGGCGACCCACATTTTCACCGGGGTTTGTTAACAATGAAAACAAGCGAGGTTTTGATGAGGGCAGGAAGAAGAAATAATTAAAGTTTTGACACAGCCTTGACGGGTTCTTTATCAATCCCTGACACTACCTCAAGTATGCGATCATTTCTTTGGAGTTCTGTTCTACTGTTCTGCACAGGAAGGAAGGATTCAATGCAATAAAGACTTCATTTAAGAGAAGACATGTGACCTTGCAACAAGTAGATGGCTGCCTGGCCCTGAGGGAAAACATACAGCTCCCAAGTACCATTAGCCTGAAGAATTTCTAATAAAACAGAGAAAGTCTAATAGGGTGCAACTAAACCACAACTATGGCTTAAGGCCTTGACCACATCCTGATTCGGCTCACATTTAAATAGCAAAGATGGGTTTACACTGAACTGAACAGAGGGTACGTAGGAGAAAAGTACACCAAATCTCAAAACAAAACCTAAATAACGTATGTGTGTAAGAATCTTAAACGTAATAAAAGCAAATTATACCACAACTGGCATCAAAATGTGTAGAGGAACAAATGTCTTTCCATGAACCACAACAATCCTGACATGAGGAGATGTATGTCATTTTAAATTTTCCATCAACTTATTGTAAAATGTATGTATTGATAAAGAAACTGGACAAAAGAAGTTCCTGGATTGGGGAAATGTGATGCCGGAGATGATGATGCAATAGTCTAGACTTAAACCTAATTTAAAGGCTAACATATTCTTAGCTTTTACCTGGAGCATTTTAAATCATACATTATATGGCCAAAAGGACAAGACCTTAAAAGCACATACAGTGTGCTTTTCACAAATTTGTCCCAGTTGCAAGAAACTTGGAAGGTTGTCTAGGATGTCTTAATATTCTGTAGCAATAAAATTTTCCCTCACTGGAACTAAAAGACACTAAGAAATACTGTTCCAGCATGAAAATGCCTCTGTGCACAAAGCCCCGGAGCTTCATAAAGACATGGTGTGTTATGGTAGAAGCTAAAAGAACTTAAGATTCTTGCATAGTGCCTAGACCACAACCCTGATGAACACCTTTGGGATGAACTGGAACAAAGACTGTACACCAGACACAGCTTACTAATCATTTTGTGGCTAAAGGAGCTAATACCAAAAGCCCCACTCCAAAATTTAATTATTAGAGAAGTAAAAAAAAGGAATGTACGCAGGAAGCAAGCTAGAGAGCTGATTAATGAATAGGTTATTAAGCAGACATCAGCTACCAAATTTTAACTGATGATGATGATGATGTCACATTAACATTTCCAGTGTTTTGGCAGATGCCCTTGTCCAGAGCAACTTGCATTAGAATTATTTATCTTATATGAGCAGTTGAAAGTTAAGGGCCTTGCTTAGGGGCCCTGCAGTGGTAACTTGGTTGTGTTTGGAATCAAACCCACAATCTTCAGATTAGCAGTCCAACACCTTAATCACTGAACTACCACGATTATTTTAGAATTGGTCTCAAACTTAAGTTTCTAAGAATTGTCCTAAAAACTGTGTGTATTAGCTACAATGCGCTACACCAACTTTTGTTCATTTTTAATTGGAAACTGCTTAAACAAAATTAGCTACATCATCTGTAACAGCTCCAGGCCTCAGAACCTGGCAGGAAATAGAGCTGCCTGAAGCTGTTACAGATGATGTAGCTAATTTAGTTTTAGCAAGGTTTATTGTTGAAGCACACAAGTAGCCTCTTAGCTAACAGGCCACAGAATAAGATACGTGATACAGGGCTGCAATGCGCTCGAATCTGATATGTCAGAAAGTTTTGTTCCTTTTTATAACAGACATTGTTTATATGAGCTTGTTTAGTCTGATCTTGCATCATTTCTAAAACATTTCTTGCTGTAGGAATTGTTTTCTTTTTGTTTAAAGCACGTAAGTGTTAGAGCTTTGGAACAGTCATAGGTAAAGCTGTAACTTGAGAATATGCAGCCTGCAACAGTTGGTGGGGCAGGAAAAGTTCACAACCACAGTACACCATCTTGCTGTTAATTATTTGCCCGATTATTTAGAGCTTCCATTCTAAGACAAGGTTCAATGAGGCCTTTTATGGTATGTCAAAGACATTAAGCATTCGGAGACATCCATTTAGAAAAAAAAAAAAAATCTAATGGTTTTCAGAAAATGCAGAAACCAATTTGGAACTACTTTCCCCAGTAGTGCACCTGGCTAGCATTCGCACGCCTTCTCGACTGTGTGTGTGGCTAATCACTTTTCCCTTGTTAGGCATGCAGGGATGGATTTCATTAGTGGCATCTATTTAAAAAAGAAACTACACAGGAGTGCCGTGCAGACTTACACATGTTCCACAGGCCTGACTATTAAAACAATAGTCAGATTTATCATGGCTGCTGAGCCTCCTCCTGGTTTCCTGTGGCCATCTGCTTCTAATGATTAACAGAGTTGAGCGGCACACGCTTTTAAAGTCCAGAATAGGCGAAGGAAAGTCCTGCATTTGCAATTTATTAAAAAAACTGAGTTAATTAATTATTTCTTAATAAAGAATCATATTGTTTATACCGTAATTCTTAGAGAAGATGTCGGAACAGAAAACATCAAGTCTTAAGATTAACCAAGGACTGGTATTACCAGAAGGTCTTTTAATGTCCTGTAAGTTGGGAAAAGCAACAACTTTTTATGGACCTAAATGAATTATACTTTTTAACCAACTCTATTCTTATCTACTCATCACTGCCAGAAGATGGAGTTTGAGAGTATTTACCGCCCAAAACATCATTTTCTGTTTGACATTATGGTGAAATCAAACCGTCAGAACATAACTGCTGAACTGAAGTGATGGATTTTTACTTGAGCCGACCAAGGAAGAAGATTCTGAGGTCAGATTCACCTGTAATCCACACGCTTGTCTGTTTTCGACAAACTACGTTCTTATGCGCAGTTTTATAGGTTTGGCGAGAAGTCTGAGGCCTTCATACTTCATACTTCCAGTATTTATTCGTCGTGTCACATGTCGCAATTCGCTCTGGATATGGCATCTAATTTAAAACGAACCAGAGATAGTGAACACATATGAAGGGATGTACTGGTTTCCAAACAGGTTTCTATAGGGGGCGTACTGCACTACAAAGTGTTTATCAGCTATTTACTTTTAAGCAGACACTGTAGGAGGAGGGAAAATGAGCTGAATGACTATCCAATATGTTATAATAAACCTAGTGTGCTTACATGTGGAAAGAAATTGCAAAAGGTTCCTAAAAGGACATACTTTCTACTCTGTTTTTTCACAGATGGCACAGAATGCTTATATAAACGCTTATATAAAATATTCTGAATAATTTTTCCATAAATGAATCAGGGATACAGGGCAGGGTATATGGTTTATTTTTGGAAACAGAATCCTAAAACTCGTGATTAACCAAGCGGTGCTCTGGGTAAGACTGCACAAAGAAATGTTTTCTATCCTATGCAGAGCACTAATATCTAATAAGAGAATTCCAAAAATCACACTCATCTGGACAGACGGTGCAACATTAACGATGGTTAAACCATATAATGCTGTTCACACATAGTACATATTTTATAAAGTGCCTTTATATTGCGAGACAAAGTCCCAGTTAAAGTACTAGGCTGGTGGTTCAGTGGTTAATGTCTCTGGATCAGAGCCAAGCTCCAGCACCAGACAAGCTGCCCCTGGTGGGCCCTTTAGCCAGGCCTTCAATCCTTTTTGCTTTAAGATTGCTGTATCATATGCAAAGTAAAGACCTCAGCTCCGCTGTAAGTTGGTCTAGGTCATTTATTGCAGACAACATTATCACCCAAGCCAATTTAATGGCTCCCGAATAGTGTCCTCCACCTGATGTCCACTATAAGTGAAGTATATAAAATAAAGGTGTATTAGTACTTATCGTTTGGGTTGGTTTTTTATAAAGTGAACATAAAGTGCACTTTAGCATAAAGGGTGGAAAAACTCAAATTTCACACCCCAAGCAGTGTACCTATATATGGAATAGAGAGACAGATGTGATTCAGTCAGTGTAGAACGATACACACCTTTATGCTAAGTGCTAAGGCTGGCTGATTTCTTTTCCCAAACAAAGTGCCATCAGAGGGATATGTCTGAGTGTCTGGGTGTTTATGTATGCCTCTTTAAAAAGCAAAGGATACGAAGAGCTTTCTGAGTGGATTACCGACTACACACTCCCGTTTAACTTACACACACGCACACACTCATTAGAAGCAGGCAGAGGCTTTCGTGTGTGAAAGCAGGAGGGGAAGTTCTCCTGCAAACAAGATAGTTCATCTTAATGGGATTCACCTAGATAAATAAAGCAGGTATTAAAAAAAATAAAGCAAACAAGGCGCTAGGGAGAGCATCAGTTTGCAAGGTCAAACAGGGAGTGAAAAAGTCTAGCGCCCTGTACCTGACCTTACTGGGAGCGCCCTCTAGTGTACCCTGATCATGTGTTACTGAAGTTTTAAAGTCTCGATAAGATAATGCTGCAGTGAATTAAAGGACACAAAACAAGTAATCACTCACAAAGTCACCTAACAATTTTTAACCTGTTCTTCTGGGACGCATCATACGTCCTGCGTGCTGCCTTCACCTCCCATGTGTATCAGGATCAAATACTATCAAAACATTTAAAAAACGCATTATATAGTGATAAACAATTACTTAAATCACCCAATAATTCAACCATTAACAAAATGCAGCTCCTGTCTACCATTATCTAATATATATATTGAAGGTTTTTTGGGGGGTTAAGCTTTTAAAAAGGTACTTCATCACACTGGCAACAAGAATTCACATATTTATTCCCTAAACAAAAAAACAAATTAAACCATCGGAATATATTAGGCTCAAATTATTGTATTTTGGAACCATCCCAGGACATCTTACTTACTATTAACAATTTGCAGGTGGCAAAGCTCCAGCTGGTGGTACAGTAGAAAGATCTTAGCAGTTATACACAAATGTGTCATCACCTTTTCCTGTGTGTGACTTTCTTTTTTTTTTTTATTCTATCCTGTCCAACGATTACTTCCGTTAGCAGCCTGATGAAAATAACTGTGTTGAAACTTAAACAGCTCAACGGCTGTAATCGAGAAAGACATAAATGGTTTTTAAAATGAAAGCTGCAAACAAATTATTAAGCATAATGTGTCTGGTGAGTGATGTCATTTGTTCATTGCTTTATTTAGCTTGAGTTCATTCCGGAAACACTTGGCATGGAATAGGAATCCACCCTGGAAAGAATGCCAGACCATCACAAAACAAACCGCATGCAGACACTCGCACACTCATTTTCAAATAGGAGTAATTTCAACTCATCAATCCCCCTTTTGTCAGGCGTTTCCCTTTTCTACAGAGCACTGCAGGCAAACTCGCTCACCGAGCACCCCACAGTGTTACAGCACACACTCCCATGTGATTAAGTTCACAAAAATTAAATATTTATTTATTGAAATGATGGTATTATTTCCACTCCCGCTACCTCACGATCACTAATTACACCTACGCCTTTAGGTTTGCCCTTTAAGCTGTGCTTCCCTTACAAATACAAGGATTTAACTACACCGTCTAATCAATTTGCCTTACCTGAATCTAACTTTAGCCGTTTATTTCCGTCATAGTTTTTTATGCTTGCTTTGCACATAATCACATGACACCATATCTTTGATAAAACTGGTAGAGCTTTCGCTACTAATCTACTTTCTGGTTCTTTAAACCAGTTGAATTTTTTTCTTACCCCTCAGATAGTTATCGTCAGGGTATTTTGCTGTTTAAATAATCTTCTCTGGTGGATGGACAGATGTATAAAATGCAGGTCTTTAAAAACGAAAGCAGAATCAACAGAGTCTGAGTCTCATGGGACTCTGGAATACTATATAAAGAAAGTAAAAAGAAAATATTTCTGAGGTAAAATCTAAAAAAAAAAACTAGGTTAGGAATACAAACACACCAGATTTTATTGACGGTGCTACTGCTTAGACTTATATGGAATTAAAACTGCTGGATGTAAGGATTAAAGATTTCTATTCTTTCCAGTCTTCTTTACCGCACAGATTCTGGGACGAATCCCAAACCACGTTCTACAAACATAAGAGAATGCCTGAATAGCAACTCCTTAGTGTATTGACATGCTATTTAGTAACAAAGAATATAGATCGCCATGTGCTTAAAGTATTTGTGCCTTTGAGAACTTAAGCATCTTCTGAACATACCTGTCTGCTGGAAGAATGAACACCTTTAAAACTAGCTGGCTTTTCTACAAATCTGTGTATTAAATTATCTTCTGCTAGAGAGCACAAGCCTTGGTCACCTTAGTTACCTCAACAGAAATATTTTCCATGCCTGAAATGCAGCGGGAAACACTTGTCCAGCCCACATCAATGCATTAATAATATTAATATTTAACTTCATTGTCATTGTGCAGGGTACGTGTACAGAGCCAATGAAATGCAGTGTTTTTCGCATATCCCATGTAAGTAAGTTGGGGGTCAGAACGCAGGGTCAGCTATGATACAGCGCCCCTGGAGCAGGAAGTGTTAAGGGTCTTGCTCAAGGGCCCAACAGTGGTTGGCTTGCCGGTGGTGGGGCTTGAATCCAGGTGTTTCTGGTCTTCAGATCAGCAACTCAGCACCTTAACCATTTGAGCCACCACTGCCCGCAGAGAAAACTTTACACCCAAAGTCAACACAAGCTCATTTTTCTTTTAAAAGTGAACTTTTATTTTTGTACGACTGTGTTCTTTTAAATAAATGGTGAATTGAAATGCACAAAAATGATTTAAAGTACAATATTGGCTTCTTTCTTCTTACATTTCGGAATCGATAAAAATAAATAGTTAAACTGCCGACTACATCAAATCACTATGGCTGCCAATGGTGTATTTATATCCTCTCATTTCAAAAGGGTACATGACTTATAGCCCTATATGAAACCTATTCTACCCTGCATGTGTTGAAGGAATAGTTTACCCAAAAATGTTTAAAATTCTGTCATTAATTACTCCGTAAGGCCTTCTTGTATCTTCGGAACACAATTTAAGATATTTTTTAATGAAATCTGAGGGCTCTCTCACCCTTTGATAGACAGCAAGGTAACTACCATGTAGCCCATGTGACATAAGCGTAAGATTATGTACCATTGTGGACGCATGTTTAAGACAGTATGTGTTTAACGTCACACTCAAATCGGGCGCGATGGCGTTAAACACATGCGCCGTGCCTTGTTTAAAGCATGCATTCCGATAGCTTTTATACAGCGTGTACATTTCTCAGAGTGTAAACGATGAACGCGTGTCCACACGCGATGCAGTAGAAACGATAATGTGGAATAAAGTCAGTATTTTTGTTTTCTTAGCGCGAAAAATATTCTTGTAGCTTCTTGTAAGAGCTCTTGTAGCTTTGGAAGAGGTGGCTAATGGTTAAGGTGTTGGACTGCCAACCTGAAGATTGTGGGTTCGATTCCCAGCTTCACCAAGCCACCACTGTTGGGCCCCTAAACAAGG
This sequence comes from Bagarius yarrelli, assembly GCA_005784505.1. Taxonomy (NCBI): domain Eukaryota; kingdom Metazoa; phylum Chordata; class Actinopteri; order Siluriformes; family Sisoridae; genus Bagarius; species Bagarius yarrelli. The sequence continues at coordinate 5,808,281 of VCAZ01000015.1, read as the reverse complement.
CCCTTAACCCCCAAATTGCTCAGTTGTATAAATGAGATAATGTAAGTCGCTCTGAATAAGGACGTCTGCTGTAAATGTAATATTACAGTTGAACCACTGATAACAGATGGACCACTTTGTCGATCATCTTGGTACGTTTTGGGGGCTTAAATGTGGTTTAGATTTCCTCAAATATATCTTACATTGTGTTCTGAAGATGAAAGAAGGTTTTACGGGTTTGGAGCAACACGAGGGTGAGTTGGGTGAGACTTTTTGGGTGAACTTAAGTGACTACATTTTATAATTTAAGTCTAGTTTAGTAGTTGTAGTTTAGTAGTAGTTTAGTTTTTAGTGCATATATCCTTATGAGGAGATTCCCCACTGTTGCTTTACCTAAATCATACTACATACAGTAATTTAATCTAGTAATCTAGTAAATTTATTTTGTTAAATTTGGTTAGAGCAATAATAACACGTCATGAAATGTAATATTTTATGTTATTACAGGTAATACTTTTTCCTTAAATCTGTTCCTTTTTTCAGTGTAGAGAAATTTCTTACTTTACAGCTCATTCATGGTATAACATGAGTCATGATATTTTCGTGATTTATTTGTGGCCAGTGTGGGAAACCGTGAAAGTGGCATGTTCCTGGTTAACTTATTAACGCTTATTAATCATGCTGCATCGTGCTGCTTTAATTGGTCCGTACCTTTCAATCAGAAGAAACCATTATCTCATGCTAAACTGTGCAAAAGGTCATTATTTTGTAGGGGGAATAAAAAAAATCAATGCACAGAAAATAACTAGACATGGATTTAAAGAACTAATTACACTACGAGATGAACGTTTCGCTTCAAAACACTAATCCAGTCATGCTACATGGGCGTCAAGATGGTTGTGCGGCAGAGCGGCATTTCTTAAGACACGCTAATTTTGCAAGTTGCAATCGCTAATTAAGGTGCATTTTAATATAATTATAAAAAAACAGGTACACATAAAAGTGTGTTTGTGAGAAAACTACCGTAAACATGGAGAGAAAATGGAGTAAAGCGTTGAAAGACAGATTATCGTTCCAAAGAATTGACTGAAGCCAACCGTGAGGGTGCTACTGGAATCACAGCTAATAAACCTTCTGAACTAACACAGGAAATAAACAGGGGCTTGTCTCCTACTGGGTTGTATACACGGGTCGGCCTTTTAAAGGTTAGCGCAGGACAAGCTTTTCCGATTAATCTGAATCAGCATAGTGTCTAAGAAGAACACATGTATACACACAGGCATACACACACACACACACACACACACACACACACACACACACACACAGAGGAAATGGTGCAGTATTGATTGTTTGCTTGATCGCTATTAGCTTCATTAAACCAAGTCTGAGTTGAATCCACAGGCTCAGACACACACACACACACACACATCTATTATTTAAGCCCCCGGCTCTCCTGCATGCACCTGCCTATGATCAGGGGCTGCTTTGAAATTTAATTCGCTGGGGAAAATTCGCTAGAGCCAAAAACTACACACTTCTTTCACCCTTTTTCCCCTCTCTCACACACAGTCACATAAAACCTACAACAAAGATTGAATTTTTACTCATCAAATATCTATCTATACAATAAGCCTTACACACATACACACACACACACACACACACACACACACACACACACACACACACACACACACACACACACACACACACACCCACACACCTCTGCTTGTTCTGCGGCAATGCCTTCGAGTCCACAGCAAACATCTTTGACACGAAAATGATGACTGGAGCGGACTGTTCACTTGCACACTCCAGGAACACTGCAGGGAAGGAAAGAATACAAAGACTTTTAGTTTTGCAACATTGACATGATCACAAAAGTACGGTTACCCTTGTAAATAATTATAATTTTACTACGCATGTTAAGTAATAGAAGTTGTAGCAGTGGTGGCGTACCACTACCAGCCGTAGTATGGGTAGTAGCAGTTTAAGAGGTCTTAGGAGCAATAGCAATAGTGGTGGTAGTATTACATTTAGTAGTAATGGATGTAGAAGTAGTTATACTACAATAGTGACAGAATATGAGCAAGAATTTTAGATTTTCACTGTTTATACTCATACAGATGTAAACGCATTCAGATTTTTTCACCGTGTTAATCGATAGCTATTCATTGCAAGCTCACTGCTGCCGCCGCCTTTAACGAAAACTTATTTCTTGGTATGTTTGCAAATACAGTGTCATTGACAAATAAAGAACCATAGAAATGGGAATTTGTAATGTCTCATACTTCCATACTAGACAGAAGGGCGAAACGAGTATTATGCCTGTTAAAATCTGTTTAAATGCGAAATACAGTGCACAATTTTTTACTACTGTACTTTTGCTCGAATAAAAAAAAAAAACCCCAAAAAAACCCCCACATATGATGCACACTTTCCTACCCCGTAGGCCCACAGGAGAGACGACTCATCTGAGGAAAACAGAGAAATGCAGCGACTCAGCAGCTTCAGTGCTTTTAAGTACTTTGGAAAAAAAAACTTTAGTGTCTTGGGGTTTAATTATACTTCATCATCATCCAACATTACAAATAATAAAAATTATCCAACTTTACATTCATGCTGCTGTGACAAGTCACGAAACCGTATCAGCTTGGTGGATGTAGTACGTCTGAATTGCATTTACACTATATGCAACCATACTATATAGTACATATGTACGTACTACATTTACTGTTAAAAAACGTAAGTAGTATTTTTATTTCATAGAGACAAAAGAACCAAATTACACCCCCATCCCAGCAGCATCAATCAGTCATTCACAACCCATGACTTGATCAGATTTCTGTTAAGATCCTGCATATCTTGCTTAGTCAGCTAAACAACCCAAGAAGCTCTAAATGTCAGCATCATTTAACTTTCCATCAACTGAAGGATTTTTACTGAGACGTGGAGGTAGTGCTCATTCACAGCGCCTAACGGGAGTATAAAAGTCTTTAAATAGAAGAACATGACAGGAGGTCACTGCCACAGAGCTGATAGAAGCCTTAAGAGTCTAATCACTGAAGGAATTTCTTTATGAGTCACACTGCATGAGGAGCATCAACACACATGGTACATCGATCATGTGTGCTGCTCAACTTCTAGGATGAAAAATTTGGATGTCTAGGATGTGACAGTAAACGCAGCATCCAGACTCCTCTCATCGGGACGTATTACTGTCTGGGAAAAATCAGTTCCAGTTAAGCCTCGCTTTACATCAGACTTACATTAACATCATGAGTAACTGATGTCCTAAAACCAAAATGACTTTGTGAGAAATTACTGGCAAAGAGCAAGCATGAAAAATGAGACTATGAGTGATAAAGACTGTTCCTGAAAACTAGCTTTAAGAAGTCGAATTCTGAGAATCCTAAAAAAAAAGGAGAAGTAACTGTACTAAAATAAGCATGAGGTAGAAGTAGTCGTGGTGATGATGGTGTGGTAGTGCGGTACACAGTGTGGAGGAGTTGGAGGAAGAGGACAAATAAATGACGTAAACGAAGATGAGTCAGCAGTAGGAGATACTGATGTGCTAAAAAACACGTTGCCTTATTATTGCCTAGTTATTATCTCATAACTGTAAGAGGAAACGATCCGAAGAAAAATATAGACCAGTTTAAAAATACAACACTTGTTTAAACACCGTTTTTTTTTTTCTTATCCATCCTTTTTTTATCTTCTGACTTTTCCTTCTTTTTCAATTAAATTCAATTCGGGTTTTTTTTTGTATAGCGCTTTTTACAATGATGAATGTTACAAAGCAGCTTTACACAATCGAAGAAATGATAAGATGACAATGAGACGGAAATCAGTTTGTCCCTGATGAGCAAGCCGGGGACGACGAGGGCAAGGAAAAACTCCCTGAGATGAAAATAGGAAGAAACCTTGAGAGGAACCAGACTCAACACAGACCCCATCCTCATTTGGGTAAAAAAACAGGTAGCTTTTTGTTCGTTTTTCTTTCTTTTCAACTTATTTCATTTCTTTCTACCACTTTTTTTTGTTTTATTTGTTCTTTTACTCTTTTACCCATTTTTGTTTAATTTTTTTTTTTACTTACTTCCTTTTTTTGTCTTTCCATTAATGTACTCAGGCAGCTTATTACTCTGCGACTCAACAGCCACCCACTGGCTCCACCCGAAATCGCATACTTCCATACTATATAATAGGTGGAAGAGTATGTGGGGCAAGTAGAAGGTCTGAATTCTTACAGTAGTATGCGAATTGCAGTAGAAGATAAATTACTGGATGACCTTCTACTTCTGTCCGGATTTAAAAGTCTGCATATGATGGACACTTGACGTTCCCATGAGGAAACAGGAGAGACGAGTCGTCAGAAAAATTCCCTTGTAGTATTTTCTTGTAGTAAAATTGCACTCGTTTAACATCAATTCCATTTTACCATTATCCAACTTTAAATTTGCTCAGGGACTAAACTGACCCACATTCATTTACTCACCTTTTTTCAGCTGCTGTGTTTTTTCAGGCAGGGAGTCGAACCTGCGCATGCCTACGCTCATCAACCTCTCCACCCTCTCGGAGCTCATCTCAGTGGGAGCCGGCAACTTTTCACACACCATCGCTGAGTCGTGTGGTTAAAACCTAATACACACTCCGGTATAGTGAATGAATGGTGTAGCTGCTCTGGTGTTATAGAGTGTACAGAGCACCTGTTGGCCGTGTAAATTACACATCGTGTGGAAGAAGACGCCTCCTTTCCGCTGCCCGATGCTAAAAATTGTCCACAGTTTCATTCACAATTCTGTTATTTTATATTTTACAAAAAATTCTGCTAACCTTCATATCATATTCATACCGTGTTTTTTCGCTTTCCCAAAGCTAACTCTTTATTTATTTAAAAAAAAAAAAAAAAAAAAAAAAAAAAAAAAAAAAAAAAAAAAGTCTATTGGCTCTAAGCACTTATTTCTTTCATTATTCTTTTTATTTCACCTTGCTTTATAATGAAGTATTTGTGTCCTGTCTGTCTCCATCTGTCTGTCTGCCTGTCTTTTTTTTCTGTCTGCCTGTCTTTCTGTCTGCCTGTCTTTCTTCCGTTCTGTCTGCCTGTCTTTCTTCCGTTCTGTATGTCGGTCCGTTCTTCTGTCTGTCTTTCTTCCGTCTGTCTGTCTGTCACTTTCTTTCTGTCCTGTCTTCCGTTCTGTCTTCATGTCTGTCTTTCTCGGTCTGTCTGTCTGTTCTGTCTGCCTGTCTTTCTTCCGTTCTGTCTGCCTGTCTTTCTTCCGTTCTGTCTGTCTGTCTTTCTTTCGTTCCGTCTGTCTGTCTTGCTTTCGTTCCGTCTGTCCGTCTGTCTGTCTAGTCTTTCTTTTTTTCGTTCTTTTTTTTCGTCTGTCTGTCTTTTTTTCGTTTCGTATGTCTGTCTGAGTCGTTCGTCTTTGTTCTGTCCTGTCAGTCTTTCGTTCTGTCTGCCAGTCTGTCTTCCGTTCTTCTGTATGTCTGTTTTCTTTCTGTCTGCGGTCTGTTTCGTTCTGTCTGTCTGTTTTTCGTTCTTCTTGTCTGTTGTCTGTTTTCGTTCTGTCTGTCTGTCTTTTTCGTTCCGTCTGTCTGTCTTGTTTTCGTTCCGTCTGTCTGTCTTGCTTTCGTTCCGTCTGTCTGTCTGTTTTGTCTGTTTCGTCTTCTGTCTGTCTGTCTGTTTTCGTCCTGTCTGTGAATTTTACTTTTCACTTTTACTTCTTTCAAAGCTTCTTTTATTCTTTGTTTATTGTTTTAATCCATATTTTCCCCTTTAACTCGGTTTTCTCTGTTATTCTGTCTTAATATTTCTTTTTATGATTTTTTGCTATTTTTTCTATGTTTTTTTTTTTTTAACTTTTGTTTCTGTCGAACTGACATTGTTACGCACCAGAACCCCTGTAAAAAACTCCTTTCTTTAATAAGTTTTCTTACACTCGGTACATGTAGTTATAATTAACACTAAGCGATCACTATCATCTCTAGCAGTTAATGCTCACCACTCTCCCAGCCAGTAGGGTGAGTAATGATAAAACAAAACAACAAACAGTGAGCTATGACAGTGCCATGGAAAAGGATACAAAGCACCGCCTGAGACACGGGTAACCACTGACTGCAGATGGCACTCAGGAGTACTTTTGGGTCAGAGTGACGAAGGTCACGGCTAATGACTTTTAATCCTAAGGAGGTCACCATCTTCTCCACCTTTTCTTTGTCTCTGTGGTAAACAGAAAATACAGATATATCAACGGATAGAAAGATAGACAGCTAGAAAGAAAGACAAATAGACAGACATACAGACAGACAGATTGAAGTAGCTGGCCAAAGTCTTTTATGCCAACATCAATATTTAACATAGATTAACAGACAGGCAGACAGACAGATTGAAGAAGCTGGCCAGGGTATTTGTGGTCATGGTGACATCAATATTAAACATATATAAGCACATGCATCCGGTTCAGATTCCAAAAAGTGTAAAAATCTACAACATATTGATAGTTCCAGATTTAATTAGACACTGTTTGAAAGTGTTTAATGTATTGTGTTTGTTACCTTTTGATGACCACAGCATCATACAAACTCCAGATATTCTCCAGGACCAGCTGGACAAAAAGCGGCTTTTTCCCTTTAGCCTAGAGGGAAAAACACAGAAAAACAGACAAATCATTTACGAGTCACATGAATCTAAACAGTGACAGCTGCAAATTTGTCAAAAACATCTGAATCAGCCAACTCATCATTTCATCCATGAATCAGCTGATGATGTGTACTGAAGCTTCAGTTTATTCAACAGATAGACTTTCATTTACAAATGTATTCATCAGATTACTTTCATTCAAATATTAGGCCTAGGCCTTGTGTGCTGCATTTCAAACAAAACCAAAATGTCCCAACTTCGGGTGTCCAGAGCTTGAAACAATATGTATAAATCAATAAAACAGCTGAATCTGAGGAGCGAAAGTAACAGGTCTGCTTATAAAACAACCAAAGGTAAAGGATTCATGGGTGATGCAATACTGTGTCTCTATTTTGCTGGCCATTTACATCTGATGGGTAAAAGTCTTTATATCTCGATAGCAATCATTAAGTTAAGCGGTTAAAATGTATTTATGTATTTATATATTTTGTGGATCAGGAAATGTTTATCTGAACATTGTGATAAGCTGCCCGTCAACATATTTATTTAGATATTTATAACATACTCAATTGCATAGTGTGTTTCGAAGCATTTTAACTTTCAGTGCTTTTTGAATAAGCCATCTTGTTTTCATCAGGTTTAAATGAGTCTGGGCTTGCATTTGATTTTGGTTTCTAAAGCGGAAATCGTTGTGGAGATCCCGTTGTGCGTTCTGATAAGCTTTTTCGCTTGGCAGGTTTAAAAAATGATTTGAGTCGCTCAGCTCGAACCGGCCTGGCTATGCTCCTCTCACCTCTCTCATCAACAAGGCGTTTCCTTTGTAAGCCTTCTTCTGACTTTAACTGCTGTAGTTCAATAATGCAAATTCAGCTTCAAATGTGACTTTTGGAGGTTCAATATGATCCGAGTCTCTTGCCGTCTGAATGAATTAAAAGAGTCGCCCTTGGGATCAATTCGCTTGTCTGGAGGTCACACACTCTTCTGCATAATGATGGAGAAAACCACTTGTGGTCGTCGGAGCAGAATGATTAGACTAATAGATCGGTCTGGGAAAACAGGCAGCAGACTGATTAGCTTTGGCTTGGAATTATTTCCTTCTCTTTGTATTAACGTATGGCCCATTAAAGAATCCAATCACTTATATGATTTATGGTAATTTAAGTAAGTATTTAATGTAATGTAATGATCATTTTCAGCCATTTTCTCATGTTTTTACATTTTCTTCAAATTAAAGCTGTCAGAAAGCAATTCTCTTGTTGCGGCCAAGCCTAAAGATCCATTCTATAGTACTGAAAACACAGATTCTGCCAAAATCCCATTATAGCAACAGGTATAGAGATTTATTTGGTTAAATGCATTGTGTCCATTATTCAACTCCACGTGCATGTGGTTACTATAGAAAAAACTATAAATTAAACCAGAAATGACAGCATGCATCACAATAACTAGCAAAAGTATTTATCACTTTCACCTACGTCCTTTTTTTTCATAAAGCTCATTTTTAGACCATTCCTTGTACTGAATACCAAACTAAAACACCATTTAAAGGTCCTCCAACATGAATGATTTAAAAGACAGATGGAAAAATATGGCATGAATGTCATGATTCAATTTAGCGCAGATGCTCAGCTAAGTGGTGATCTGTGTCCAGGTCTATTATCTCTGCTTCATTTAGCCCCTATGACTTGAGCTGGATGCTAATGAGACCTCACGTCCGGATATGTGTTTTTCCTCTTGAGACTATAGTGTAGTTTTAGGAGGGAAAGTGCTGTCCATTAGCATAACCGAGTCTGGACTGCCAGATGAGTGGACATCCTAAATGGTACTTGAAAAGCAGGATGGTTGTTACTGTCACAACATACTTTAAACCACTTATGCCACCAATACACACCCGTAGATGATTGGCAATATGAGCTCAAGTTCATATCACTACATTTATTACCTACCAGTTGACAATATGTAGAATAAATAAATAAAAACTTGACAGAAACAAAAAAAATATAGTAGTAGATTTGACTACTACTACAACTATTGTACTTATTATCTGTCTTTGTATTTATGAGGGAGAGATGCTTTTTTTTTAGCCATTTGCTAGGCGTGCACCGATACCGAAACAGAGTACGTGTAACAATATTTTTTCGTGGTACTCGCCGATACCGATATCTGTTCTTCTTTGGGACTTATTTATACTCTGGTTATCTCTGGCTATTTTCCTTCGTCTAGCAAAGGTTTGCTACAGGGTTGGTTAGTGAGTGCTAACGCTAATGCTAATGGGAAATCCTTTGTGCTCACTATAATAGGCTGGTCATTCCATCGCTGCTGAGTCTTTGTGTACTGAAAGTTCTGTCTATGAGGTCACAAGAGGCATAGTTCTTTTGTAGGGTTTTTACGGGTACTGAGTACACGAGCTCAGTATCGGATACCAGCATCATTTGCACATAACCTTGATTTAAAATAGTTATAATAGTGAACAAAAAATGTTATTCTGTTTGCTTAAAACATGTGATTTCATGGTAATTCGTCAGCCTTTACAATGGCAGCCCACAAAAACAAGTTTCCATTTGTGATGGATACAGATGTTTTAACATCATATTTACTAAACCATAAAAAAAAGCCCCACAACTGCCCCTCAAAATTAAGTAGCAAAAGTTTTCCATTAGACTGAAGTATGTTAAAGTGACAGAATGGTGAGGGTTGATGCTAAAAAGAGGTTAATACAGGTTTTCTGTTTTAAGTCTATTATTTATTATTATTTGAACCTAAAGGTAATTGCTTGTGTTAAAAGACACTAGTCAGGGCAAAATGCTGTCTAACACTATTATTTTCTGTTAAAGAATAACTCTACTCTACTTTACCTGTGCACCTTTCATGATCTTTCTGGCCTTGGCATTCAGAAAGTAATCCCCCCACAGGGTCTTCTGTAAAAGCTGGAAGCGAATTCCCATCTTCTGGCTGTAGATCTGTGCAAACTGACTAATGCTGGAAAAACAAAACGTGCATTTGTCAAATAATCATATATTTATCACATACCAGGAAAAGTATCAGTGATCTGAACAAGCCGAGCTTAAAAGTACTGCAGAGATTCAGTTCACTATTTTATGAAACACAGATAACAGCTACATGCGTAGCTAACAGATTAGCGTTAGCCCTCTGAACTGTGGGTTTTGGGAGCTGAATAAAGTGCCATTGAGTGTCTTTCATCTGAAAATGACATACAGAGCAGCTATTATACTCGTAAGTGGTTAAAGTTGTGTCCTTTCGTTTTTATGCTTTTAAAGTCTGAAACACGTCAAAGCACTTGGTATCTGAATTTCCACATTAGTTTTAGCCCCAATGGTCTTCAGAAAAAAAACAAACCACTTTATCTTTGTGGCAAGTGGTAGTGACCGTTAGGCCTAATAATATATGTATGTATTTCTAGATAGATAGATAGATAGATAGATAGGTAGGTAGGTAGGTAGGTAGGTAGGTAGGTAGGTAGGTAGGTAGGTAGGTAGGTAGGTAGGTAGGTAGGTAGGTAGGTAGGTAGGTAGGTAGGTAGGTAGGTAGGTAGGTAGGTAGGTAGGTAGGTAGGTAGGTAGGTAGGTAGGTAGGTAGGTAGGTAGGTAGGTAGGTAAGTAAGTAAGTAAGTAAGTAAGTAAGTAAGTAGTAAGTAAGTAGATAGATAGACAGACAGACAGATAGATAAATAGATAGATAGATAGATAGATAGATAGATAAGTAGATAGATAGATAGATAGATAGATAGATAGATAGATAGATAGATAGATAGATAGGTAAGTAAGTAAGTAGTAATAGATAGATAGATAGACAGATAGATAGATAAGTAAGTAGATGGATAGATAGAGATAGATAGATAGATAGATAGATAGATAGATAGATAGATAGATAGATAGATAGATAAGGTAAGTAAGTAAGTAAGTAAGTAAGTAGATAGATAGATAGACAGACAGATAGATAGATAGATAGATAAGTAAGTAGATAGATAGATAGATAGATAGATAGATAGATAGATAGATAGATAGATAGATAGATAGATAGATAGATTTAATTCCTGAACGCATCTGAGCAATGCAGCATGCCGAGTGACAGTCACATTACATTACAGATGCTGCAGCAGGAATCAAATTTATCGCATGCGGTTATTGTGCGAAAATTATGATGTTGTTATACTTTAAATAAATATTTCATAAAACACGAATACTTGTTAACACAAAAAAAATAAAATAAATAAAAAAATCTAAGCGACGGTGACATAACTTGCCTGTTGTATGTCTTTCCGTGCGTGCATAGTGTTGATGTCATTTTACAGGAAATACTAGAAATATTTCTTTTTTGCTTTGTTTCCATTTCAGTTAGCAAAGGAATGCTAAAGAAAAGCTTAGCTTCGCTTGGTTAACGCATACTTACACACTCCCATAACTAGCGTGATCAAGTAATGTGTTTCATATTTACGGGACTAAAAAACATGGGAAATAATCAAATTCATGGCGTGACAGACAAGCAAAGCACATGTCACAAAAGTATTCTGACTGGAAGCGCCGACACATGTAAACAACGTCTTTTGTAAGCAGGGCCTGTAATGGAGAAAAGGCTTTCTGGGAATAAAAGTGTCTAACCTTGTAAACAGCCCTGTTTATCACAGAACTTTTAATACGGTAGAGTTCAAAAGGTCACTAACATGAATTGAAGAACTGTTATTTTACTTTTGGTAGTAGCTGTTTGAGAAATCCTGCAGGTCCATTCTGCCATCCAGGTCCATCAATACATGCACGCTTTGCAGACACTTAAACTTGTAGGTAAAGAATGATGGGAAACCTTTAAATAAATATTTCAGTACTGGAGGCTAAAATAAAAGCCGTTCTTGGCAGACTGAAACTTACCTGTACTGTCCGTTTACTGTAAAGAGCTGCACTTTCAGTTGTTTGGGAGTCGTTAACTCATGACTGGCTTTGCAGTAATGTTTATGTAAAAGCCTTTAAAAGTGTTTAACGGTACTTTTTTTCGGAGACGATTTCCAGATGTATGAGATCAGTCATATGAGGGTGCAGTTGAATCCCAAATTTTTTTGATACTACAGACACTTCACAAACATAGATTATATTATCGCAGCATTTTCGGTTACATTTATTACTTTTTAACAGTCTCTGCCAAAAGAATGCTCCTCTGGACGTTCTAGCTCATATCGTCTCCTCTCATCCTATACCAGGTTTTACAGGCTTTCGATTCTGATACCAGCTTTAAGCATTTTCTTGATCTATTTCTTTATTCAAGATTATTAAAAACGATAAAGATTTTATTAATAATATCATTACTTATAATAATAATAATTATTATTATTATTATGATTATACAATTATTAATATAATATTATTATTTAGTAGCATTATTATTGATATTAATATTTCTTATTTATTATTATAATTATTACTACTATTATAAACATTATTATGAATAGTATTGTTGTTATTATTATACAGATACTTATATATAATGTCATAGCTTTTGTCATCTCTTAATGACAGGGGAAAGTGCTAGCGCAGTGGTTCAGGTGTTTGACTGACTAATACCAGCTTTAAGTATTTTGTTGATCCATTTCTTTATTCAAGATTAATTAAGCCCCCCCCCCCCCCCCGCTACATCATCAAACTTTACAGCTTCTCTGGCACAAAATAAAATGCGGCAAACGGAATGTCGAATAAACATCAAGAACACCAAAAACTGCACCATATACACAAACTTTGTGTGTTTATGTGGAATGTCCACCACCAAACAAGTACACTTTAATATTAAAAAAAAATTACTAGAACAAACATATTAACATACAGCTGTAATTGTTTAAACTAATCATTTCATCATGCTATTCTGGAAAATCAATATATCTGCAGTTTGGTACTTTTGACCACATTGTGTTAGGGTAAAGCCTCCAGTTACTGTACTATGACATCATCAGTAGGTGTGGGTTGCCAAGTAATAACACTTCTTTGCGGTTAGAACAACTAGCTTTCCAGTTGACAGCTAATCAGTGCTATCGCCGCTAAAATGAAACATTCTGGATGGAAAGCCTATTATGCAAGACGAAGGAGAAGCAGTGTGTGACACGCAGGAGGTGATTTTGCCAACTAGGATGTGATCCTGGATTAACAAGCTTTGTTGATCCTGAATTAACATTTTAATCAAAACCATCTGTTGTCATCAGAGTGTGCTGACCAATCCCGCCTGGATCCATTTTTAAATCTTTCCCTTTGAGTAAACTGAGTAAACGCTGAGAAAAAGGTTATGAGACTGGTAATTCTTTAATTCTAAAAACAATTGACAAAGATCGTTTCGGGATTAACATTGGATCACAGCATGAAATTAGACAAACTATAATAAAATGATTTAGGATAGTTCAGGGACAACATTAGTGAATTTAGACTGTATTGATTATGATGATCCAAAATGAACATTAATGAATGTAGAGCGTGAACCGTAAACAATCACTAATGTACGATTGAATGTAAAATGTTCTGAAATGGTGAACCTGTAGAACCGCCACAGAGCAACATTCTTACTATAAAACAGGGTTTACGTTTACTTAATTAAATAAATTTGGTTAAAAAAAAAAATTTAAAAAAACCCCCAAAACATTTAATTTACATGTCTGCACACCACACCATAACACATTCACTACACACACACACACACACACACATCAATATTTGGTCACAAATTTAAGAGAAATGTTCTCACACATTAACTGAAGTGCACACACATGCATGCAATCACTCATTATAGCATGTAATATGTAATGTATTACATATGTCACTGAATTAATAAATGTTTTTTTTATTTATTAAATACATTTAGAATATTACATGTTGATTTACAAGAAGGAAAAGATTCAAAAATAGTTTAAGGCGGGTTTGGTTGACGCGCGCTGATGACTTCAGATGGTTATGATTAGTGGATTGAAATGTTGATTCAGGATTAACAAAGGATGTAAATAATCCAGGATCACATCCTACCTGGCAAAATCACCTCCACCGCCACACATTATGGCTTTATTAGCTTTACTCTTACTGTACTGGAAATCTCTGTGCCTAGTCCCCTTCTAAACTTCTCTCAGTGGTGGCTTAATGATTAAGCTGCTGAGGTGTTGATCTAAAGACCAGGAAGACCTGGGTCCAAGCCCCACCACTGGCAAGCCAACCACTTGAGCAAGACTCTTAACCCTTCCTGCTCTAGGGGTGCTGTGTCATAGCTGACCCTGCGCTCTGACCCCCAACTTACTAAGATGGGATATGTAAAGACAAATTTCACTGTGCTATAGAGTCCATGTGACAAAATAAAGAAAAACTAATTTCACTGTGCTGTAAAGTATAAGTGACAAATAAAGACATTTATTATTATTATTATTATTATTATTATTATTAGGATGTTGGACGTGCCCACACCTTCGCTGCTGTGCGTTGCTGACACTCATGTTGCCTGCAAGGCGTCTAGTCGCTTTGCTGCTGCTGCGAGTCGAACAGATCGTCACTGTACCCCTTATACATAATTCTGGCAAATTCTTGCTCGAAAATGCTATAGAGATTTATTTAATTGGCTTAGAATACATAAACATTATAAAAACACAGCCTAATAACCTGCTCTTCTGGCTCTTCGGTAAAAGCTAACCTAATACTTCCATTAAGCGGGGCAATCTGTTTACTATAAAAAGCACCGCTCGCTCAGGCTTTTGTCTACTTTATCACCACATACTGAACACATGGATGCATCCAGAGTGAAAATTCAATTATATCCACAGCCTTTATTGCTGAAGAGGCTTAGTTTTAACACTTAATTTAAAAAATATCCAAAAAAATGGGCAGGAGCTGTTGGATGGTAAACATTAGTATTATGCTTTTAGTGGTAGCCAGCAATATCAGACCATTTGTAATTACAATCATTAGAGAGGCGAAATTACTGTGTTACTGTGGAACAAAACATGACCACGAGAGAACTGTGGGGATGCCAAGGACAAAACCTTTGATAAGACCACCATCTAGTGGACATCTACTAAACTGCAGAAAGAAGACAAGGCAGAAGTGTCTCAGGGTCTCCTGTAATCATTAACAAATATTTGAAATCAATGGCCTGCTCCGAATTAACTTTTTACCGTTATTTACACATTTTATCATGCTTATTATTATTTTTTTTAATTTTAGAAACAATTCTTTGATTTTATTGATATTAATGCTAAACTATAACGTCCACAAGCCCCAACCAAACTATTTTATGGAAGGTTAAATAAAATAAAATAGGAAAATGAGTCTAATAAAAATATACTAGTCTGCATTTGAAGTCTGCATCAAAACTTTTGTCCTAAATTTGTCCTAAAAGCAAAACAAAACCCAGTTTTGTCTTAGAAATAGTTCAATCACATGCAGCACCACCATAAGCACATTGATCGAATTTTAGTACATTAGCCACCAAAGTCATATTTGGTTATTAATCAATACTAGTTTAGTGTCAAGGACTGAAGTGTGACCAAGTTGCCCTCCCTAGCAAGGCCCCTAACCCCCAATTGCTCAGTTGTATAAAACAGATAAAAGTAAGTTACCCGGGATAAGGACGTCTGCCAAATGCTGCAAATGTAAAAGTTTAATAGTAAAATATCTAAGCTTAATAGTCAGCACAGCTCTTTAGGTTGGATCTTACCTGGTGTTTTGCTTCTTCTCTAGTCATTCTACAGTGCATGATGTCTACAGTGGACAATAACATGTAAATATAGTTTCAGACCCTGGAATGATCTTTGCAAGTGCATTGCTGTGAATGGTCTAGGACTTAGTGAAAAAAAACCCCAACCCAAACATTTATTTGCAGGATGGGTGTAAGCAGTGTGAGCTGTACCTGAAGCCCCAGGAGTCAATTGCGCTGGCAAACACCACATTGCCCTGGTCAGGGCTGAAATACAGGTGAGAATCGTCAGTTTCTTCCAGGCCTGAGCTCCAATCATACATCTGCTCTCCTCCGTCTGCCTCGGGACGCTCCTCCTGAACCTGGGCCTCCTTAACTGCCCGCTCCTCCAGCACTTTCGAAGTGAACAACGTGCCTGTCACAGCGTTCACCTGCACAACATAGACTTTGCTTACTCACATGACTGACATGCATCATCCAGACTCTGAAAAGCACCTGTATATGTTCTGCAACGGGGAAATACACACTGTTCTGTTTATCATTTAGGACATGTCATACCACATTTAAAGCAACGCCATGTCGTTTTTTTAGGGTTTTTTTGCCTTTATTGATAGGACAGAGGGATAAAATGGATGACTGATGGAGACTTAACCTTCCTGCTACTGGATTTGTGAGTCCGAAATCTTTTTACCTGTCTTGTACTTTTGAGATAATCTATTATTAGGCTGTGTTCGGGTTTGTTGGCTTACAGTGTATAATGTAGCCAGGAAAAAAGGTAATGCTGCCGCTTCAACAGCGTTGCATGATATGATCTTTGTATAACTAGCATGTCCTGCCTTGTCACAAATTTAGCGTAATGCTTAGAAACTGTGACTGTCGAACCACAATAAATGTTATATGGTAAAACGTTGCAAATCCATGGGTTTATGCATATATTCTAGATAATTATAGAGCAGTTTAGGCGTCGAGTAAGCTAAAGTTATTGCTATCAATAGTTAGCTGGATTAGACTATATTCTCATAACGAGCTGAGTGTAGCGATTGCACCTATTACACAAAACCAGAATGTGCTTTTTGCTGGTCGGTGGACATGGTTTCAAAAAGAGGTTTTTTTTGCATTTACCGGTTCCGTCAGCTTATTCACATGTCTAGAGTGTTTTCACATTACTACATCGATCCGGAAGTAAGTCATAGTGGACAAACAAAAGCAATGGCACAGTATTGAACAGATCTTTCAGGTTTCTCCAATATTGACCACATGGGGGAACCATTAGCAAAGGTTCGATGGCGTCCAAATGATGTACTACAGACTAATGCACTTAAACTAGAGTTTGTAATGAAAAACAATACAATATAACAAACAAAACAATATAAGACATTTCCTCGGTTCTTGGCGAAGGATGTTAATGACGTATTCTGACTTTAGCAGAATGCAGTGACTTTAAAAGTAAAAATCACACAGCATGGACTAATTTATAATACAATTAAGATTAATCTTATTTAGTGTCAGCATCTGGTCGCAGCGCCCATTTCTACTTTTTTTGCCACTTGAAAATCCTCAGGTACATAATCAGGGTACATAAAGTGCCATTCCAGTGGAAATATTTGGTAGGAACGCACTATTAATACTATTTTTAGTAAAAAAAAAAATAAAAAATAGTGCATAGAATTGGGACACAGTTTTAAACTTAAAAAGCATTAAGATCTTTTATTTCATTTTATTAGAACGTTTGTAAGTATATTATTTATTCAAACCACTCTCTCTAATAGCACACATTGCCGATTAAATGTGATATTCCATGAACACCTACATATTTATTAATTGCATATTTTTTTGCCTGTAATTACATTTTAATTACATGGCCTGTGCGCAGTGGATAATCATTATAATGACGTGCATCATAGAATCTATCATAAAATTTAGCACTTTCACTAAACGCTATTGAACATGCTATAATCTGCCCCACCGATATCACTACTCTAGACGAGTGTGTAGAAGACAAACAGACAGGACACAGTATACCAGATGGTATAGTCTTACTTGTTCCAGAATTTTCTGGAGGTGCGTGTAGGACTCTTGAGGACTAAGCTTAAGCTCCACAATCAACCGGTCGATCTTGTTGATAACAAGCACAGGTCGAATGTTCTCCAGCCATGCCTGACGTAGTACAGCTTGTGTCTGTTGCAGGAATCAGAATAATGTATTAAAAGTAGAACAAGGTCTACTAGATGATTAGTAAGACTCTGTGAAATGTGAATGCTAATCCTGGACCTTAAGACCGACTCAGACCATCAATGCAAGTCTGAATCCAGGTCAATAACAGCAGGAGCTCATATGCATGCTTAGAACATTAATTCTACCCTATTATAGCTGTAAACCCCAAATTAGGTTTAGGTGATTAGAGGTGATTTGGGGTAAATTTGTCTCTAGGATTGTGTGTCCATTGGATACGTCCACATTAATCTATAGGTAGCAAACTACATTTCCATGTTAAAGCCCTCACTCTATGCTGTTATTCAATTTTAATCATTTTATTTCATTTAATTTTATTTGTTAACTGTGTTTAACACTAAACACTTTCTCAAATAACCATGTATAATTATTCTGTTATACCTGAGGACACACCCCTTCCACTGCATCAACAATAACAATGGCTCCATCACACAACCGTACAGCTGTGGACACCTCGGAAGAGAAGTCTACATGACCAGGCGAGTCGATCAGATTAATGAGGTATTCGCTCTCTCCTGGAACAAAGCATCAGATAATAAACAACTTCAATCATTCTCATCCACATTGTGTAGTAAGACTTGTAGCCACGGACACTAAACACGCACACGTATACCTGCTGTGTAGTGTAATGAAATAGCACTGGACTTCATGGTAATTCCTCTGATCTGTTCATCCTCCCGACTGTCTAAGTACCTGAGCTACAGATGTGATGCAATAATATGACGACACAAACTTAAAAAGTATAGAAAAATTAACAGAATAACTGGCGTTTAATTAACAGGATTTACTCACCTTCCCTGCCAAGCGAGTGGAAATGATGCCATTGCTTGCGACCAAACAGTCTGCCAGTGTCGTTTTTCCTATGAACAGTTAATATGTCTGTGTTTTAAGGCGGTTTCAGTTATAATAAATACATTACAACCTAAAGAAATTCTTTTTCTTGCATATTATAGCTTATAGTCAGAAAGGCACAGAGCCAGCCCTAATGGAGTCCACCCTGGAGAGCAGAGGTGGCTCAAATGGTTAAGGTGCTGAGTTGCTGATCTAAAGACCAGGAAGACCTGGGTTCAAGCCTCACCACCGACAGCTGTTGATCAGAAGGCCAGAAACACCTGGGTTCAAGCCCCAACACCCCTAACCACTGTTGCACGATCCTTAACTCCAGGGGCGCTGTATCATAGCTGACCCTGCGCTTTGACCCCAACTTACTAAGATGGGATATGCGAAAAAAGAATTTCACTGTGCTGTAAAAAGTATATGTGACAAAATAAAGGCATTTAACAGACAGAGCTTGTTAGTGATTAGGTTTAAACTCTGCATGTCTGATCAGTAAAACAGACCACAAACTGTATGAGCTGCAGAAAGGTGATAAAGTGATAACGCAATCCTTGTAGGCAACAATCTTGTTAACCAATTTCACTGTGTTTGCTTGTTCGACAAACTTTCAATAAAGGAAATGAACCTGCCCTGTGCTATTCGCTAACTAAAACTTCTGACAACGAACATCACATTCATTGTATTTTAAACCATACAACAAGGTTAAGTTTTCAATGTTTATTTCAGACATCTTGTCCATATAACTTACATTACTGCATTAGATAATTAAGGACAAGGAAAATCACATGCTAAATTCTATAACTTACCTATTCCATTCCATGTATAATGCTAATATTAATACTTTTGTTTCCTGTTTCTACCATCGTTTTGTCTGAGTGGGTTTTACAATATTTTAATAAATGTCTTCTTTTATTCAGGCAATTAAATTCATTTTAGGCTACCAAAAACCAAAGTGGCTACCAGGAATCGAAACATTTTGCGAGCCCTGCTACAGATGGCCATTGGTCTACTAAGTTGTTGGTCCGGTGTACAGTAAGAATGCATTACATCAATAGTCTGGGTCTACAGCAGGCCACTGGTCTGATCTATAATAAGCAGTCAGTTTGGTATATAGTAGATGATTAGTATATAATACAGTAAATGATGTACTTTATTATCATTATAATTATGAACGTGTAACAGTTCTACATAATAATTCCGACAACGAACCGAATTGTAACTTACCATGATCCACATGTGCCAAAATACAGATGTTTCTAATGTTTGAGGTTTTCTTCTGTAGAGCAATGATTTTCTCTAAACTTGTGTGTCCCATTTTGTGGATAATCTAAAATAAAGGGTAACAAAATACACACGTGCATATAAATGTAAAAGCATCTAAAATAAATTGATTTTTTTTATTCACAGTTTGTGTCTGTATGTGGGTTTTTTTTCCGAAAAGGGAAAACAGCTAAACGGTGGTGAAGATACAAAAACCCTTTTACCAAATCTAAATACACCCAAAACTGGCTGAAACTGGGGTTCGGGGTTGGCAGAGAATGTGTAGAATTTTGCACTGCAAATCTATCGACTGAAAGTGGAAACAAACTTTAACCAACTTCTCGACACGCGATAGTCAGTAAAGAAGAACCTCACAAGCATCCACAGTAAAATAATCAACCAGGTTTGATGCTGACCTGCTACTGTGAAGCGATTGATACTGCCATGTTTAATTACGGAGGGGCGGGACATTCGTTTTAGAGAGCATTTCATTGGATACACAGTGACGAGTGACGCAATCAAAAATGCTGTGGAAAAAGTTTAAAAAGAAGCTACAAATCCCATCTCAGTTTACATATACAGTGATTATAAAAAGAAACAAAATGAAAGGACGCCTTTTCTGATGGTGGACAGTAAGATACTGAATAATAGGAACAAGAGGATATATAATCATAAACATAATATGACTTTACCTATATATAAAGAGAGAAAGAAAGAAGAGATAATCATACATACAAGATGACATGAGTTATATATAAAGGAAGAGAGAGGGAGATAGAGAGAGAGAGTGTGTGTGTGAGAGAGAGAGAGAGAGAGAGAGAGAGAGAGAGAACAAGAGAAAAAGAGAGCGAGAGAGAATGAGAGAGAGAAATAAAATAAGGGGACAGAGAGAGAGAAAGAGAGAGAGAACGAGAGAGAAAGAGAACGAGAGAGAGCGAGAGAAAACAAGGGTTCAAAGAGAGAGAGGAGGAGAAAAAGAGAGAGGGAGAGACAGAGAAAGAGAGCAAGAGAGAGAGAGCAAGAAAGAAATAGATAGATAGATAGATAGATAGATAGATAGATAGATAGATAGATAGATAGATAGATAGATAGATAGATAGATAGATATTCTTGTGGGGAAACTATTTAAGTATGTCCAGTGATGTCATCATCCCAAAACTGTTGCTATAGTAACCAGATACGGCATCGTCCCTACACAGGTTTATTTTATATACAACGAATATGTGACTTACATAACGTTACAGTTCTAAAGTTAGCCGTATTAGCTATATAGCATAGAGCTCACGCCACTAAGTGTTAAGCATTCACTCTGCGCTGAAGTTAATAAAGTAAAAACACGCACAGTTACTGAATAAGAAACACACAAACTCGTCCAAAGATGCCAGAACCTGAAACGTGAATAAAGCAGCAAAAACATATGACAGCCTTTACTCACGTTGTAGTCTCTTTTTCCGGAAGTGGAGTAGTAAGGTGGGTTCGTCACCGTGACGACAAAACAAATCACCCAATAGGATGAAGGGTTGGTTGGACGAATGACGAACCATATTCGTTTAATAGTGTAAATATATCAATCGTTTACTGATTAACAAAAATAATTTAATCAAGTTGAACATTTTAATACTGAAGATTCCTTTCTGAAAATAAAAATGTAAAAAAACAAACAAAAAAAAAACAAAAAAAAACCAACAACTCAAAGTAGTCTCATCCGGGTATTTTTTGTTTAGACTAAAGGGTAACGGGTAGTGTAGTTTTTAGGGTGGTTATTACAAGTTTTAAATAAATTCAGAATGTATATGATTAAAAAAAATACACTAAATGAGTCGGTATTAAAATGTAAAAAATATATGTTTTACGAAGTGACCTTTAAACATTTTTTATTATTAATCGTCAAAATGTTTCGTTGTCATGGTGAGCCGCTGCCATAGAAACGCGTGTGGTTGGTCGCGTGCGCGGAATTAAACAAAGCCGATTTGTAGTGTCTCAGTGTTAGAAACATGAAGCGGTTCTGTGTGTGCGAAATCTGCAACTGTGGGTAAGAGTGTAGCAGTGTGTATGTGCCTACAATGGCGAGAGAGTGTCTCATCAATATGTTCTGTCATTTTCTTATGTGTTTATTGAGTTATAGCGTCTAAATTAATTGAGATTCGAACAAAGTTTGGTTTTAGTCTTTCATGCATCACTGTTTAAACTGCTTTCTTGGGGAAACATCATCTGAAAATTAAAGAATAAATAAAAAAAACAATATCTGTCATAGATACACAGTGTGTGTGTGTGTGTGTGTGTGTGTGTGTGTGTCCTAAAGTCTTGCTTTGTGATCCTGTAGTTTAATCCTTAAAGAGACAGTCAGGAGGTTTAGATTCCAATGAACCAGACAAACATCACTTTAATCAGCTCGCAAAATATAAAAATGATGATTAAAGAGCATATCGATAAATACATCTAAAAGAAATGAAAAAAAAAGGTTTATAGTGGTTATAACTGGTGCTTAAAAGTGTATTAATGTTGTACGATGATCGTAGATCTCGTGCTTAATAGAAAAGATTTTAAAGTAGGTAATAAATAAAAAAATAAATAACAATACAGTCTATGTAAAACACCCAGGGTGTGTGTGTGTGTGTGTGTGTCAATACTTAAAACAGAATGTGATGCCTTTAGCAAATAAATATCTAAATTTGGTTAGCACTGTTGCCTCACAGAAAGAAGGTCCCGGGTTCAATTCCCAGCCAGGGGGTCTTTCTGTGTGGAGTTTGCATGTTCTCCTTGTGCTTGCGTGGGTTTACTCCGGGTTCTCCGGTTTCCTCCTACAGTCCAAAAACATGTATGTTGGGTTGATTGGTGATTCTAAATTGCCCATAGAAGTAATTGTGTGTGTGGCCCTGCAATGGATTGGTGACTTGTCCAGGGTGTCCCCTCCTGCCTTTCGCCCTTTCAGACTCCAGCAGAACCCTGTGACGCCGAATTAGGGAACAAGCGGGTATAGAAAATGAATCAATGAATGAATGAATGTTGGTAGCCATTTAGAATAAATAAACAATAAATATAATTTATTTTAATTTTCTCCCACCCCCCACCACCTCGCTATCTCCCCCATTTTATCTCTGTCTGTCCTATAAATGATGGCAAAATGCCCAAGAAATACTCTTTAAAAAAATAATGCCCAAGTGAGTGAGTGTGTGTATGTGTGGCCCTGCGATGGACTGGCGACCTGTCCAGGGTGTCCCCCTCCTGCCCTTCACCCTTGCAGAGGCGGCTGGGATAGACTCCAGCAGATCCCCGTGACCCAGAATTAGGGAATAAGCGGGTATAGAAAATGAATGAATGAATGAAAATGATGTCCAATTACCATTTAGGTTTTTGTTTATGCGCAATTAAAGTTTTATCAAAAACTATAACTGTAAACCATAAGTCAACATGTTTTATTCCTCTTATAACACAACAAATTCTATTGTTAAACTATTTTTAATATTTTGGGGGTTGTATTTTAACTATTTGGGTTTTTTTTTAAGTGTAGCTGCAGAGTAAGAAAATAAAATGACTCTGTTCTACTCTAACACGCTAGAAAGTTTGCAGACGCTTACAGTGGCTTCCATTATTAATGCTTATACACCCTTTATTTTTACACCAAAAACAAGTGAACAGCAATTTGATTTTTATTTATTTTTTTGACCCGTCTGTAGGCGGCACCGTTGCCAACGCCAGTCCACAGCACTCTATACGAAATGTGGCCGGGGTTGTGAAGTGAGTGAGTATGCTGAGAAATACCCTGTTTACGTGAGCTATCAGCCACCCAAGAGTCATAAGCCCAAACCGGAAGACAAAGGCAAATATGAACGAATGGAGGAAATGACCACCTTTAGGTAAATGAACTGATCTTCTTTCTTATACACAATCATTTTATATATACCTATATACATATTCCAGTGTTTGTATACAGATATACATAAGGAAGTGGTAGCTCAATAGATATGGTGTTGGACTGCTGATCAGAAGGTGATGTTCAGTTCAGTTGAATTCCCAGACTACCAGGCTGAAACTGCTGGGCCCTTAAACAAGGCCCTTAAACATAACTGCTCAGTTGGCTAGGCTAGGCTAGGAGATTTTATTCTTTTGTATTTGCAGGTATTATAAATTGTCATTAAAATAACTGGATACTTTTCAACAGTTTGGGGTTTATCTTACACTGTCTTTGTGATCTAGCAAAATAGATTGGGAATATATATTGGTAACAACCGATTGGTGGAGCACTACGTTTTTATGTGAAAAAAACTCCTTGAAAATAACAATGACAAATACGAAAAAATACTCTGCAACCCTCACACAGGAAGAAAAATAGAGGAAATAAAAAAGATTAGTATTTTATTAAAAAAGTCTGATCAATGCTGATGCTATTGTGTAAAAGAAAACATTAAAAAAGGTGTAAAGGTCAAAGGTAATAAAAACGTATCTATTCTAAACACTAAAGGAGAAAATGACATGGCATAATTATTATTATTTTTTATTATTATTATTATTATTATTATTATTATTAAACTTAAACTAGTATTCAAAATAGTTTTTTATTCCATTTTTCCCCCCTATATGCATCAGGTCAGATTACATTCCTTATGAAGTCACCAAGCGGCCAGGAAAACAAAGGGCTGAATACAAACCCATTCCAGGTGAGATTGACTTAGCCACTACGTACAAGCAGCAGTTTGGCCCTTATGAGCTAGAGCCTGTTTTACTACGGCGGCCAAAGGAGAGGACACAAGGTGCCAAGGGCAAGCTGGACACAATACCAACGTATAAAGGTACTACAGGGGTATGAGTAGTACTTATAGATGCCAAATTGATTTTCTTTTTTTTTTTTTTATGAATAAAATTGTGATTCATATTAAATTAAAAAATAATTTGATGTATTTTATATTTTTCATCAGCAGTACCTGATGGTGAATATGTTACCAGACACATACCGCATTTTTTTAGTATTTTGCGGCATTCCACAAGGCTCTGTTTGCCACATTTTTCATTGCTTTTATCAAATTTACACAATTTGCTTTTATGTTTTTTTTTCTTTTTTTTTATTTATTTCTTGCTTTCTTTCTTTTATTTACTATGATTTATCTTTTTATTACTTTTACTCTTGTTATTCCATACTCTTTTGTTTGTTTTTTTTTTTTCGTTATCACTTAAGTTTTTTACCTTTTTCTTTGATTATATTTTGGCCTTTTTATTTACATGCATTATTTATATTGACTCTATATTTTTCTTTTTTATATACACATTAATACACATATTAGATATATAGTATCTTCATATGTTGTAACATTACATTATTCCTTAACCAGAAACTAAAATGCTAAAATACTGTTACAGCATGACAATGTCCCTGTGCACAAAACCTATCAATTCCATGAAGACTCAGTTTTCCAAAGTTGGTGTGGAAGAACTCCTGACCTCAACCCCACTAAACTCCTTTGGGATGAACTGGAATGTCGACTGCACTTCCATACCTCCTCAACCGGCATTAGTTCCTGATCTTACACACATGGATGTGATGTCTTAATACTTTTGTCCATGTAGTGTATGTATAGGAGGAGCACTATTGTTGTTTTAGTAGAAAGGTTTGTAAACAACTATAAAATCAAGCTTTTATGCAAGTGTAGCGAATGGTTAGATACAAGGCATCTTGGGAAATGCTTCATAGGGGGACATACACAGCAAAGCACATTGAATGCCTAGTAAATGTTTTGCCTGGGTTCTGTCATATACCAAGAGGACAGTGCTGACTTTTAACCTTGAGGGAATTATTTTCAATGTCATGCCATGAATACAATAAAGACAAAGACAATAGGCCTACTTATAAGTTTTGACAATTTATTTATTTATTTTTGCAGACGATTACCGTCAGTGGGAAATAAGTAAGCGAGAGACCCCCAAACCTAAGTCGTCTTACCAACCGGCAACTGAGAAATTTGGAAATGCAACCACATTCCAGGATGATTTTATTCCCCGAGGTCTTGTCCCACGTGAGAGCTTTAAACCTTCCACTGCAGCAAAGCTGTCTGATGCTCCATTTGATGGAGTGACCTGTAACCAGCTGCATTATGTCCCTCACCCACTGGAAGTGCAGTTAGTTAAAGCTTCTAATGAGTACAAACCCAGTGACGAGCCTTTCCAAGACCTCACCACGCAACGGCGTGACTACCAGGGCCTGCGCGGTCAAATGCCCAAGAGCTGCAAGCCTGAACACATCCCGTTATCCACTGGGGCACCCTTCCCAAGCAGCACTGAGTTCCGAGATCGTTTCCAGAGATGGGCTTCATTCCCACAACGAGTTCAGAAATTGTCACAATACAAGAGTCCTACAGAGCAAATGGATCTGAATACGACAACTGGCACCACCTTCATTAAACACCATATCCAGCCTTTGATCCCTGCTAGGCCTCCGTCTAGGTCAACTCGTTCTTCTGTTCCTTTTCAAGGAAGCACCACCACACAGGAGGATTTCAAAGCGTGGAAAGCCCAACGCCGAGAAATAATCCGCAAACCCTCGGAAATCCACAAAAGCACTGGGAAGATGGAAGACATGAGCACCTTTAAGGCCCACTTTATCCCACACCAGCTGCAGCCTAATACCAGCTGCAAGCCACTTACAGCCCCACTGCATAGCGAAGAACCCATGGATGAAGTAACTACGTACCGCTCTGAGTTCACGCGCAAAAAGATGAGCGTGTGTCCAGCCAGCCTTGAACCAATCCCAGGGTTTGTCTTTGAAAAGGTTGATGACAGAGGTCACAGGTCTGGTCATTTTTATTATTATTTTTATTATTATTATTATTATTATTATTATTATTGTACTTTTATTTTCTATTATAGTACAACGCTGGTAAACTATTTAAATCCACTTTGTATAAAGATGTTAACAAATTACATTCGGTTTAATGCCTCCATCTTTAGTAAGTGGAGCTTTCTTGTTTTTCTGTGGGGTTTTCCCTGGATATCCTGGTTTCCTCCCAAGGTTAAATGACTTAAATTGTAGGCTAATTTGTACGTTTACATTGTCTATAGTGTGTGGAAGGGTGTGTGAACGTGTTGTAAGTCCCCCCATCAAGTCATCAGAGATACCCTAGTTCTCCAACTTCCGGTGATCATGTAACAGTGTAGCAAATATGATAATTAAATAAAAGTAAGTCTCTGACAAATGCAGCTTTATGTTTGTGCGCCTGTTCGAATATAATAATTCACAAGATCAAATACACAATTTGAGGTGAAAATGTACATTACAAAAACATATAATAGCACATATAGCTGTCCGTAGGCAAATTAGATTAGATTAGAAGATTAGATTCAACTTTATTGTCATTGTGCAAGGTACATGTACAGAGCCAATCAAATGCAGTTAGCATCTAACCAGAAGTGCATAAGTGGCTTATTTACAATAAATATCAGTGTAATAAATAGGGTATGGGGATGATAATTACAGAGGTGGGGGTAAATAATGTACAGAGGTATATGGATAGAGTATGGAGGTGTAACAATAGCTAGTTATAGATTGTACAAAGATGCATAATGATAGGTAGTGCAAAGTACTGTATAGATTGATATAGATAGATATAGTATCTTTAACATATGTGGAAGAACTCTCCAGAAAAGTGTCTTTCCTATGTAGTAAGGCCGCTTATAGCTGCTGTAGCATGAAAGACAGCAGGAAACAACATATTTTACAACTGTCTCACAACATCAGATATTAAGACAAAAATATTTGCCCGTGCATTGGTTAAAAATCAACGCAAGGCTGCCTAAGGGGTTGGTCACGTATCGTGTCTTTTGAGCGCACATGCGAATGGAAAGCGACTCATTTTTTTTACAGACGCGTCTGTGCAGAATTGCGATAACAACATTTCAACTTTTAAAGAAAGGGTCATGTGACAAGAACCAGCCAATCAGCTTCCTCACTTTTGCTGTTAAACCTCTGCAGAAAAATGGAGGAGCAGCTTATTGTGTTTTGTTTTTTTTTTATTCGTAAATATATCTTTTAGCAGAGTTTTAGTAGGGTGGAAATCCATAGCTAAAACTTTCTTATAATGAAGAGCAAACGATGATAAGAAGGAAAAAATGGCGTGCCAGGAGATTTACTGCGCGTTTTTTCCCCTTTTTGCTCCCCTATCCTGGATAATTTTTCTATAGCAGCATCCCCCCAGTTGTTATTTTCCTCAGTTATCATTTTATCAGATGTGTACCTATGTGAAATAGAACAGTGCTTGTTTGATTATAGATTTCAATTTTTTCTGATACACCCCTGATTATATTTCTTGCATTTACCATCCGTCTGTCTATCCAGGGTTTTCCGTAAACTGAGCTCGGAGGAGCGGATGACTGCAGGGGGTGAGGTGGAGGCTCCTAAGGCAGTGGCTATGGTTTCTTATGAATAAAACTAGCTAAATTATACTAGACAATAAATAAACCTATATCTGTCTGAAAAAGTCTTAATGAAAATATGTTAGTGTTTTTAATGATAAAAATTG
Organism: Bagarius yarrelli; assembly: GCA_005784505.1. Classification (NCBI taxonomy): domain Eukaryota; kingdom Metazoa; phylum Chordata; class Actinopteri; order Siluriformes; family Sisoridae; genus Bagarius; species Bagarius yarrelli. The sequence goes on along the minus strand of VCAZ01000015.1, from coordinate 5,780,153 downwards.
TATCTAAAAGTATCTGGAATGATCTAAAACAAGGAGGGAAAACAGGGAAAATTTTAGGGGGAAATTTCAAAAGTTATTGGTTGCATAAACATGCACATAACTAGGAATGTGGCTGTGCTTTATTTTTTCTATACACAATCATACATAATACCTTATCCAGTGAAATGCTTTTTATGACTGACTTCAACTATAAGCAAACACTTTTTTTAAGAATTCAGTAAAAATTGGAAATAAATATATACTTAATGGAAACTTTTAAATAGAAAATTCTACTGAAATAAATGACCCAATCAGGAAATAAAGAAATAAAGTGTTAGTGGGGAAATAACATTTTTGCAATAAAGTAGATTTGCATACATTAAGCATTAGTATAAATAATGATGTTTTTTAATAAATATAGTTGCAACTATATATTCATCAATCACTTTTTAGACGGTAACACGGCTACTGGGTTTTTTATCTTATTTTTGCAACTTTTTTTCATCAGTTTTAATACACACCAATTTACACGTGTTTTTGAATCACTTGCACATGCACACACTGCTCTTTTCAGCCGGACTGCTTTGACTACACGCCTGCACAACTCCCGATGTTCTGCTTTCTTTCTGCCACAGCTTCAGCCTTCTGCTCTCCCTCAAGCTATTTTAACCCCTCTTATTTTATCCCCAACTCCACTCACCGCAACAGAGCACAACTCACTGAGACAATTCACCATACCATCATTACCACTAGCACCTGTGCTTAATCGTATCACAATAGAGCTTTGTAAAGTGCTGATGTACAGCTGCAAAATGATGAAAAAAACCTGCCGAGGAAGTAAATGAGAAGCAAGTCCGGAAAAAAAATCAACCTCTGGTGTTCTTTTGGTTGACTGCAATGGAGAGAAAAGTCCATTGTTATGATGACTGAGGTCCGTCAGTATCTTCCTGGCCACTCATCCGGGAAGTAAGGCCAGACGGTACGCTCAGCTGATCACACCACCTTCTGGAGAGCTCGTTTGTCCTGCTGGGTGCTGTTCTCAAACCAGGCTGTGATACTTCCTATCCAAATGCCCTCATTGATGCATATGTAAAAGTTCTTAAGTATCTTAAAGGGCTTCTTAAATTCCTTTAAGCATCTAAGCTGCTGGCTGTTCTTCAGCAAGGTGATAATGTTAAAGTGAAATTGCAGTGGTTAAGGTTAAGGTGTTGGGCCTCGATTACCAGCACCACCAAATTGCCACTGCTGGGCCCCCTGAGCAAGGCCCTTAACACTCAATTGCTCAACTGTATAAAAGAGATAAATGAATAAATAAATAAAATAAATAATACATATTCAATTCATTGTGCAAGGTACATGTACAGAGCCAATGAAATGCATTTTTCGCATATCCCATCTTAGTACGTTGCGGTCAGAGCGCAGGGTCAGCTATGATACAGCGCCCCTGGAGCAGGAAGGGTTAAGGGTCTTGCTCAAGGACCCAACAGTGGCTGGCTTGCCGGTGGTGGGGCTTGAACCCAGGTGTTTCTGGTCTTCAGATCAGCAACTCGGCAACCTTACCCATTTGAGCCACCACTGCCCCCGATGCTATAAATGTAAATGATGTGACAGGACCATAACAATTCTGGCTTCTTGATGTAAAAACCTACACTACAGGAAGCCTGTCCACTCTCTCCACTTGAGCCTTGGGGTCCCATTACATTTAATCAAGTTGGCTTTGTTTTTTCTCCAGGACAGTTTTTTTACATTAAGAAAAATAAACACATTTATGGTCCTGTAGTTTTAACAGAGGTTTGCAAATCGTAGCGATCTATAGTATATCCATCAGCCTCTGCCTCAGGACAACACGGCAATTTGATGTACAATAGGAGAAGATGCTTTACAACCTACATAATGCTAATTTTTAATCTGTAAAGCTACCTTGGCTAATTAATTCATATGAATAATGTCACATCAACAAACTGGGTAAACACAACAAATTTAGCTACACAACTCTAATTTTATCAAATTCATGGCATTGTATGAAACATACTAAAAACCTAAATGTAAAAAAATATTTACGTGCCAAAAATACTCAAGCAGCGATAAAAACGACAAACTATTTGTCAAAAGGGTATTTATTTTCTTCATGCTATAACTCACAGAGGTGATAAGGAATTTCAGGCAACCCTCTATTAATATTCAACACAATCTCGAACTCGATGAATGGTTTTCCACGTCAGTAGCCAGATACTGTTGGATATCAGTGCTGGTTTTAGCACATGCCTTGTTTGATTATTTATCTTTTTAAACATTTCAGGCTGTAATTAAATCACATGCATTTAAATACACCAGGACATCACATCATGGATTATCTGTGGGAATAATCGATAGGGTTTTTCCGTAGATTTAAATATGGATTACAACACAAACTACAATAGCAGGTAAGAAAATAAGTCCTGAATCTCTACACTCAATGTACAATATTGCACTTAGAAAAACACTTTATGTACAGGAATAAATTCACAATGCAGCACATAGGTTGAAAACACACATCCACACACACACACACACAAGTACATTTAAAAGGCGTAGGTGTGATCTTAGAAACACACATACATGTATGTACATAAGAGCTTTATAACACATGCATAAGAACGAAATGGCACTTTTAGAATTAGACAAATTGTGATAGGAACTATAAAAAGATTATTGTTGTATAATCTGTTTCTCCAGTTTCTGCTTTTTATACACTTTTTACTGTTTTAGAATCTTAGAAATAGTTCAGTTATTGGCTATTTGTGCTTTCGTGCATTTTCCCTTTTTTAATGTTAAAGCAAGTCGTTAAAAACCAATGACATAATAATGTTTTAGACTAATAATAATCTACTCAAAATATCTTTGAAAAGGTATTAAAAAAGCAGCTTCAGCAAGTGGTAGCTCAGTGGTTAAGGGTTCGATTTTTTTAGCACCACCAAGTTGCCACTGCTGGGCTCTTAACCTTAACCCTGAATTGCTTAGCTGTACAAACGAGATGAATGTCACTCCGGACAAAGGCGCCTGCCAAATGTCGAAAATGTAAAATTAAAATGAGACTCAGGTTGCTGATGTGATACACTGATTATTCGTGTAATCCAGAGTCTATATGCAAAGACAATCAGTGTTTAAATTACAAGTTTCAATTCAATCAATTTTTTATCCCTAGAATAAATTAGAATTTTTTTTTTCAATATTCTGCGTATGGCCTCGTGGGCAAATTGCTGTGGTATAAAAAATAAATCAAACACTTTAGGACGGTGATAATAAACTCTTTTTCAATGTTAACATGCCCTAATGTGTTAAATGTGATCAGTGTCAGTGTGTTTTTAACAGTGGAAGGATTTCTAGTTTGAAAAGAATAATAATTGATGTGAAGGATCACTATTTTGTGCAGCGATTATTGGAAAAGAGTTAAATTGAAGTTATTTTTTTATTGCATTTTATTTATTTGTTGCAGAAAATCACATTTAGTCATTTTAATGTGAAAAAAATGATCACCTCCTATTATAATCTTTACTATGCATAGAAACTTGAAGTTTTTTAGATTCTCTTTGGTTACTCAATGGCCAATTTGCCAATACTGCCATAAGATTCTCAGATATCATTCTATAAGCATGTTATTCACTTCTTATGCATGAGTTATAAAGTCAATATTTGGATAACTTTCAAATAAAAGCTTAGCCTTAAAATATTTTTGTATTTTCCTCTACTGTAAGTACCCTATGTACATTTAACCTTCCTTCACACATGTGAATGGTCCAATATACTCTGCTTCTCCTCTTGATTAAATATGGCACAAAATATATTCGTATAAATTATTCCACACACAAGGCAGATAAATGAACCTTATATAATGATAACAAGAGAAGTGCTGAATAAGTGCTGTTTTCTCTGTCAGCGGCGAATTGCCAACACACACCCAGAACACACTTCAGCCTCGATAAAGGCTCTTTAGTTCACATTTCACAGAGCATCCACTAAAACTCGGCCGTGTCCCAAAAATGGCACTCTCCCCTCATTTGTGCAGCAAAGTTCTGGAGTTATTCCACTTCAGAGTTGTTCCACATGTGCTTGGATGGAAAAAAGAGCAGTATTCAGAAGCCAGTGTGCTATAAAAGCTTGAAACAAGTAGATTCCATTAGCAAGCACTAGATAGCGTCCGAGTCGTCTGAGCAGGACTTGCAGCATCTTTGTGTATACAGTTCCATGGAACACAACCTGAGGCGTTTCACCACTGCGCAGTAATGTGTCGTATCCTTACATTCATCTGCAAGGAGAAGAAAATACAATCACATTATTAATAAGGGTCTGAGAATGCAAATGATGATAATATGCACGAAAATAAGGGACAAATCTGTGGATGTGCTATACTAAAGAAGAGCTGAGGACTAAAGCAAACTGTGGGGTAAAAGTTTAGGCTAAATTTTAATTTATTTAAAAAATAAGCAGTCATTAAAAGCATCCATTGAAAAAAGAAGCCTTTATTATTGTCAGCTATTGTTTTAGAAGTTGGGATCAGAGCATAGGATGGCTACTCTTGGAGTTGAGAGGGTTGAGTGTTTTGCTTATGAGCACAACAGTGCTGGGGGTTAAACCCTGACTGTCAGATTAACACCCTAGACATATAATTATTAAAGCCCCAAAAAACTGCCCCATTACATTTACATTTACAGCATTTGGCAGACACCCTTATTCAAACTGACTTACATTTATCTCTTTTTATACAACTGAACAGTTAGGGGTTAAGGGCCTTGCTCATTGGCTCACAGTTGTGGCTTGGTGGTGCTGGAAATCGAACCCCAGCCTTTCTGGTATCAGTCTAATACCTTAACCACTAAGCCACTACTATCGCCATTGTTGTAGTATCAGCTTTACAAAAGACAAAGAAATGTATCATGTGACACTGCATCCACATCTGACTAAAAGAATGGCTCAGTTTATTTAGCAATTTTATAATTAGTTTATAACAAACTCGTTTTGTGACATTAAATAAAGCTTACAATTTCTCCAAACTTTTCAAGACCCTTTTGGATTCATGTGTATCAAACATCCAGCTAACATAGACAGTAAATCGTTATGTGATTTCACTGGTAGTAGATTACAAGAAGAATCCTGTTCTTGCACTGCTGCTAATTTAGATAAAAAAAAGAAAGAAGAAAAACACTTAAAGTTGCAACGCATTTTTGACGACAATGACAACCGCTTTTAATTTGAGGTGTTATAACAACAACCACAGGGACAGTGGAAACTGTTACGAAGAAGCAGAGTCGGTCAGCAAAGATGGATGATCATCTCGAACCTATTTATGCATATTGACAGTCTTGTTTTTGTTGCCCAAAAGTGTTCCCAAAGGTCTGGTGAGTAGATCCCATGAGAAAGGGGTCACTGCAAATTAATTCAAAATTATTTTACTTCTTACTTTATGTCATAATGATTAACTTGTATTCCAAAATATAAATCATATGCAGTATGACTATTCCTTCATAATCACCAGATCCCAACCTTTGGAAAATAAGGAGTGAGACAGTATAGTAAGTTCTCTATCATCACCGTGATATCTTTTGGAAGATCGATGTTTATCCCACCAGTACAGTTGTAGGACCGATGCCAAGGCGTGTTAAAAATTAATCTGGTGGTGACCCAACAGCTTCATAAAATATAAAAAGGGCCATCATTTAGGTTTAAAAAAAGGCAAGAAAAGCGGTTAAACAAAACTGCGCCCAGGAGTTCAAATGGCATTTCACTCAGCTGCATGAGAAACAGGAGAAAAGTGAGGAAAAGGCAGAGCGCAGGATAATATATGTCTGTTGGGCTGAGTTTATACGACCCTGTCAGCGTGGTTGTTAGAAAAAGCTTGAGCTTAAATTGTGTAAAGAAATTGCAATTGGGGTAAAAGTGTTTTTGTGTGTGTGTGTGTGTTTTATACACCAGCAGGGATGGCACATTGTCCTGGGCTTGTTATTAGTGAACAGATGTTGTGGTTTGGAAATCTTTTTCGAGCTTTATGAAAGTTGATAAATGATCTCCAGCTGAGAATGATAAGTGTAACGTATTTCCATCCAGAAGGTTCTGATGGGCTTTACAGTCTCCTGCCTGTTAGTCTTGGTTGTGTTTCAGACGTTTCCACTTTGGAGACTGTTTTATATAACAGCCTTTACATCAAACTGTCCTTAAAAAATCTTACGAGTTGTGATTGTTTTTTAAACATGGTTAATGTAGAGGGCACAATGTGTAAGAACAGTACGTGTCTGTATGATCTCCTACACCACCAGCTCCAGAAACAATCCCAGCAAAATATATCAGCAGACTGACCAAAGTACCTGAATTAATACTGCAGCCGTGATAAAGATATTTTAGGCATAGTAGAGAAGTAGAGTAGTTTTAACAGACTTTTATTAATTGTTCTACTTTAATCATCTTTTCCAGTCTAATTATACAATCTACAAAAAAGTCTTGGTCACATAAAAGAAACAGAATTTTTTTAAAGATGACCAGACAAAGTGTGATTTTCTTTCTAGTCATCTTTAAAAATTCAGTTTGTCAGCTTTTATTTAAACTATACATTTTGTAGATCGTATAATTAGACTGGAAAAGATATATCCGATTTAACCCAGATTTAAAGCTCATCTGTTCAGAGTCAATAGCTATCATTCGTATTGGTAATGACAGAATTTAGGAAACCAGAGACAAAACATGCCCACTTGCAACTGTGCCATGAAATATTACTGCAGATCATTCATCAAAAGTCAACTTGACCAGCACTTCACTGCTTTTAACGTAAAAAAGATGGAGCTTCATCAGTTAAGCATTTTATTTAAAGATTTGATTTGACACTAAAGTTTAAGATACTAAAATATTTTAAAACATTGTACATGTTATTTTTCTAGGGTTAGTCTGTAGTATGTTTATAACATCTTAACACTTTTCTGGCCAAAACAAACCAAAAGATTTACTGGATGTGGTGGCTGTTTTACTGCAGTGTATAGTCAAAGTGTGTTTATTGCAGTGTTCAGTCGGAGGGTGTTTTATTGCAGTGTTCAGTCGGAGGGTGTTTTATTGCAGTGTTCAGTCAGAGGGTGTTTTATTGCAGTGTTCAGTCGGAGGGTGTTTTATTGCAGTGTTCAGTCGGGGGGTGTTTCATTGCAGTGTATAGTTCAAGGGTGTTTCAATGCAGTGTTTAGTCGAGGGTGTTTTTTTGCAGAGTTTAGTTGAGGGGTAATTTTTGCAGTGTAGGTTCTAAAGTGTGTTTCATTGTAGTGTATAGTCGGAGGGTGTTTCATTGCAGTGTATAGTCGAAGGGTGTTTTATTGCAGTGTATAGTCAGAGGGTGTTTATTGCAGTGTATAGTCAGAGGGTGTTTCATTGCAGTGTATAGTCGGAGGGTGTTTATTGGAGTGTATAGTCGGAGGTGGTTTCATTGCGGTGTATTTTTCAAAGGGTGTTTCATTGCAGTGTATAGTCAGAGGGTGTTTATTGCAGTGTATAGTCGGAGGGTGTTTCATTGCAGTGTATAGTCGGAGGGTGTTTATTGCAGTGTATAGTCGGAGGGTGTTTCATTGCAGTGTATTTTCAAGGGTGTTTCATTGCAGTGTATAGTCGGGTGTTTTTATTGCATTGTATAGTTGAGGGTGTTTATTGCAGTGTATTTGGAGGTGTTTCTTGAGTGTAATGTCAATAGGGTGTTTATTGCAGTGTTTTATTGCAGGTGTTTATGTTGGAGGGTGTTTTCATTGCAGTGTATAGTCAGAAGGTGTTTCATTGCGTGTAGTTCAGTCATGTATATAGGGTGTTTCATTGCAGTGTGTAGTTAGAGGTGTTTATTGCAGTGTATAGTCGGAGGGTGTTTCATTGCAGTGTATAGGTGGAGGGTGTTTATTGCAGTGTATAGTCAGAGGGTGTGTTTCATTGCAGTGTATCAGGGTGTCAAGTTTTATTGGGTGTGTATTGCAGTGTATAGTCAGAGGTGTTTCATTGCAGTGTAGTAGAGGGGTGTTTTGCGGTGTAGTTGGAGGGTGTTTCATTGCAGTGTATAGTTAGGGTGTGTATTTGGGTGATGTCGAGGGTGTTCATTGGAGTGTATGGTCAGATTGGGGTTTTTTCATTGCAGGGTGTAGTGTATAGTCAGAGGGTGTTTGTTTCATTGCAGTGTATCAGTTGGAGGTGTTTTCATTGCAGTGTATAGTTGGAGGGTGTTTCATTGCATAGCAGAGGGGTGTAGTGTGTTTTTCGTTAGAGGGTCAGAGGGTTTTATTGCAGTGTATATTTGGAGTTGGAGGGTGTTTTCATGGCAGTGTATAGTCAGAGGGTGTTTTTATTGCAGTGTATAGTCAGAGGGTGTTTCATTGCAGGTATAGTTGGAGGGTGTAGTTAGAGGGTGTTTAGGGTGTTTTGCAGTGTATAGTTGTCGGGTTGGAGGGGTTTCATTTCAGTGTTTCATTGCAGTTATGTAGTAGTGTGCATTGTATTTGGAGTGTTTCATTGCAGGTATAGTCAGAGGGTGTTTATTGCAGTGTATAGCGTGTATAGTCAGAGGTGTTTCATTGCAGTGTGTAGTAGAGGGTGTTATTGCAGTGTGTTGGAGTTTCATTGCAGTGGTCGAGAGGTGGGTATTATTGCAGTGTATAGTCAGGGTATAGTTGGAGGGTGTTTCAGCAGAGGTGTATGGAGTAGTGGAGGGTGTTTCATTGCAGTGTATGTCAGAGGGGTTGCAGTGTTATTGTGGAGTGTTTTCAGTGTATAGTGGAGGGTGTTCATTGCAGGTATAGTCAGAGGGTTTTCATTGCAGTGTATAGTGGTGTTTAGTCAGAGGTGTTTTTCATTGCAGTGTATAGTCAGAGGGTGTTTTATTGCAGTGTAGGGTAGTTCAGAGGGTGTTTCATTGCAGGTGTGTAGTTAGAGGGGTTTTCAGTCAGGGGTGTTATTGCAGTGTATATTCAGAGGTGTGTTTATTGCAGTGTATCGAGGTTGTTTCATTCAGTGTATAGTCAGAGGGTGTTTATTGCAGTGTAGCAGGGTTTAGTCGAGTGTGTTTTAGTGAGGTGTGTTTTATTGCAGTGTATAGTCAGAGGGTGGTTTTATTGCAGTGTATTGCAGTGTAGTCAGAGGGTGTTTCATAGTGTGCAGTGTATAGTCAGAGGGTGTTTTATTGCAGCAGTGTGGTATAGTCGGAGGGTGTTTATTGCAGTGTATAGTCGGAGGGTGTTTATTGCAGTGTATAGTCGGAGGGTGTTTGATTGCAGTGTATAGTCGGAGGGTGTTTATTGCAGTGTATAGTCGGAGGGTGTTTTATTGCAGTGTATAGTCGGAGGGTGTTTATGCAGTGTATAGTGTGCACATGTTTTCACATGCAGTGTAATTCGGAGGGTGTGTTTATTGCAGTGTACTAGTCGGAAAGGGTGTTTCAGTGTGTAGTTAGAGGGTTTTTATGCATTGCATCGTAGGGTGTTTCATTGCAAATACATGCAATTGCCAATCATACATGTGCCATGTACACACCATTCATAGCAATCAGCATGCAATACAGCATGAGTATTAATTAAAATGCAACATCTGGTTATTTTCCAATTTTTAGATGTCCATTTTTGGTGAGTCTTTTTTTTTTTACCTCAGTTTTAGCTGTAAAATGGACAGTTGCTGTTTTAAGTGGTTACACAGGTGGGATATAGGACAGCAAAACGTGAAAAAAAATTAGGAAAAAGAATACACCTACTGCCACAGGAAGTGATGTTGCAGTGTTGCCAGGTGACCGGACGACGCTGCCAGGCACAATAGAGGTCAGGAAGGGTCTTGTTGTTATGAAGATGTACACATTCAACCCTGCGTGACTGGAAGCCACTTCCGCAGGTAGCAGTGCACATTCGCCATGGTGTCACCCTCCAGTGAACGTTGCACATTTCTGATGTGCAGTTCCTTACAGAGGCTGGCCTGAGGACACAAAGTCAGATTGAGTATGGGATTTCTATGGGTGTCAATGATATGATGGTATGACAGAAAGAGCTAATGCACCTTTCCCTGGGGTCACAGGCCGTGTTGGTGTCTGAGCCATTTATTTTCTTGCACATCACCGTTCTTCTCTGAGTCGCCACAGCTGGACCGAGACAGCGTCCGGAACACTGAATACAAAATCATTCAGCATAAAAGGATTATGCATTGTTTATGTCCCAGACTATGTGATTTAATAAGTTTGAAGGCTACTTTAAGGATTCTAATGCAGGATTTTAGCTCCATTTTACACTCGCCGACATGTCTTGCTAAATCTCTGACAAGCATCTTAGATGCCCGTGAAATATTTGGCCCTGTCAGCGAATTAAAATCCTGCTGTGTGTGAGAGAGCAAGACACTGGGCAGTGGGAAGTTTAGGGAGGAGTTATAGACCACAATATTAGCAAGCATGACTTCTGTTCCAACCTTTTTTAACCTTTTTTTCTTTTTTGCGTGCCTATTTTCTTGCATTATAATTGTATAATTTTTATATAATAAAAGAACAGAACAGGGAGGCAAGGCAAGGCAAGGGTAGAAAATTGTATGGAAAAGAGCAAAAAGGGAAAGAGAAGGAAATAAAAGGCAACTGGAAAAAAAATGGAAAAAAGGAGAAATTATTTTAAGGAAAAAAGAAAGTAAAGGAAAGAAAATGAAAGGAAAGCAAAAGACAGGAGAGGAGAGGAGAGGAAAGGAAAGGAAAGGGAAAAGAGGGAAAAAAATTTAAAAGGAAAGTAAAGAAAAGAAAAGGAGAATATTAAATAATACTTTCTTACTCTAATTAAATATATTGTTACTCTATGATTAAATATATTTAACTGAATTATTTCAGTTCAAGCACATGTCCCAAGTACAATTATTTACCTGTGGAACCCCTGTGAAAACATTTTTATCTATAATCATAAAAAAAGTTCGATGTGAGTCATTAATATTTCGAGCTACCTTTCCCCATGTTCCGCTGATCCACTCTGCACAGTCTTCTGAAACACACGGCTCTCTGTGTTCAGGGCGTGACATTCCTTTACACGCAGCATCAGCCAAAACCTGAATGCTCCCACTGGCCTCCAGTCGCTGGCATGACACCCGCCTATGCCGGAAACCGCGACCACACGATGTGGAGCATTTTGACCACACGGTGGACTCCCAGCTGAGAGAAATCCACAACACACACTCTTAGTGCATATTATGATATAATGTGTGTGTTAATTTCAAAAAAATATTTTGAGACAATTTCATTTCGATTTACAGACGGGCATAACACATTTGACACAGGGGTTCTGGTCAGTCAGTTTTCTGGTGGAGAATATTTTTATTATTTTTGGTTTATCAATGATGATTTGATAAATTTAGTCTGATGGAGCAGAAAAAAAAGATAGACCCTCTTGCAGGTTACACATAAGCTTGGGGTACAGTCTGTCCATGTTCTTCTTTGTCTGTGTGTCTTTTCTCAGGGTTCTCTGGCTTCCTTCTACCTATCCTAAACATGCCAGTATTTGGACTGGTTAGGATAATTTATATTAGGTGTGATGGAGTGTAGGAATGTGTGTGCATGGTTTCCTGCATTGTATTGGTACAGTCTTTAGATACACAATGGCCATGCCAAGACTAAAGTGGCTAATCAGTGATCGGGAAAACTCACAGTGCTGCTAAATTCTTAAATCTAATTGGGCAGAAAGTGTTTTTCATTGCTCTTTGTTAGTGATTCTACAGAAACTGTTAACAAACATCAGGCATATAATCAGGGATAGCTAAGACTATATGACGTAACATACGACCACTCAAACATATTTTTAAAAACTACATTTATTTAACATTAAATATAGAATTGATAAAGACTTTTCAGGGGCCCAACAGTGGCAACGTGGTGGTGCTGGGAATGGAACCGCAATCTTCGAATTAGCAGTCTAACACCATAACCACCGTACTACCACCTGCCCCACTTCTACTTACAACTTTATATTGCCCTTCGTTCCTAACGAAGGGCAATATAAAGTTTTTTAACTAATTCTCAACTATTTTTTTTAATTAATAATAATAATAATAATAATTTTACAACTTCAGTATTGGTTATCTTTAATATAAATGAAAAAAAAAACATGGTTTTTCTAACAGTAAAATAGAAATGTTTTTTTTTCACTCATACCCAACAGTTACAGTATCTCTAGGGTCAAATTTCAAAATTGGATGGAGGTAATGTTATAATAATACATGCTTATTGCTACCAGTTTAGTATTGTGCAATATGTTGCTCTGTTACTATAAAAGCGTAGAAAATGTATAGGAAGTGGTAGCGCAGTGGTTAAGGTGTTGGACTACTAATTGAAAGATCGGGGTTCAATTCCCAGCACCACCATCCTGCCCCTAAGCAAGGCCCCTACCCCCTAATTGCTCAGTTGTATCAAAAAAAAGAGAAAACGCTCTGGATAAAGCCATCTGCCGAATGATGTAAAAATGTGTGAGCAACCTTTTTCCAGCTTTAAAATGGCTGCCATCCAATGTGTTCTGTTTGTAATGTTTGTTGATCCATTTTCAGAAAAATTTGCTCTGCATAAGCATCAGTTCATGCACTTGGCTTCTGCTTTTGTTTCGTGGCTGATCGACTACATTCGGAGTACGTGGAAAATCGTGCGCATTTTATTTTTGAGTGAACTCTTCTTTCAAGGCATTGAAGACGACTTATTTTATGTGATTGATGAGCCTGTGAAGTGTTTCTCCAACCCCCTGGAAAGTTTAAGGTTCAAACAGGGATGACAGATGAGTTTTTTTAACAGGTTGGTCAGCAGTATCTGTGCTGCAGTTTTCACGTTTGTTCTGTATATGATCCAGCTGTACTTAATCTACTGTCTGAGATCTACAAAGTCATCCATCATCTTCTGATTTATTAAAGACAGAAAGTGGACGGGATTTTACAGTATTTTAACATGAATGTGGCTGACGTTCTGACTGGGACTACACATTGGTCCTGAACTTGATTAATTCTTTGCTTAACTGGACAGTGTTTAAATAGATATGATAACAGGATACATTTTTAAGTAATAAATAATATCAAATATGGTATTTATTAGTTTTTAAATATTATAAATAAGAATTAAATATGGAGTCCACTAAATCAGAGTTTTAAATTTGCTTCTTTGTCAGTTCGCACAGTTTATTTATTTATCTATTTATCTCTTTATCCTGGCAAGGGTCACGGCTAATCTATAGCACATTGTGGATACACTGGGCATAATTCTAGCATCACAATTAACCACAATTGTAGCAATGGTAGCAAATGGTACCTTTAGGGATTGGGGATCCCTTTACAAGTTAGATAAAGTGTTCGACAGCTGATCACAAAGTCATGAGTTCACAACACAAGACTACCATCCCTGAATTCATGAGTTAAAAGTATGCTGATCTGGATATGGATGCTAAATTCTATCAATGAAACTAAAGTTTAGACTTATAAGAAAAGGATCAACTTGTTAAAAAGAGATATTCCATGAAATTATTCATCATAAATAAAAGGGTTTCTTTAAGGATTAATGGTGTAAGGAACTATGCAGGGATCGATGATTTACAATAAGTGCTAAATGTCAGAAATCACCCGTTATTACCTTTCAGAAATCCGCTGGATAGCATTAAATAGTCAAAACTGAAGCATATGTGACATTATAGGTAAGTTAATAGTTTTACATTGATATTTTTTGGCATATCAACTTATCTCTGTTCTTTTAATCCAACTGAGTAGTTAAGGGCTTGAACCCACAATCGTCTGATTACTCGATACAACCACTGAACTAGCACCTCCTACATGTAATAATTAATAGTCCCACTGTCGCCAATACTTTAAAACCTCTATTGATATACATGTAATAAGCATTAGCTTTTAGTCGTATATGGGAAAACCAGACTTTTGGACTTTTGGTCTGTATACAGTCTGTATTGTTTTAAAGGGCTATACAGTGTTTTAGCACTGTAAAGTGTATACTATACCTAGGATGACAGTCTTGAAGGTTACATGGCCGTGTTAGGGAGAACGGTTTAGGAAGGTGTTGGCAGGACAAGGGTGGCATCATGTGCCCGTTGCCACTCATACAGTGAACCTTCCTGCTCTGAGATCCCTTATTTCCACAACTTGCACTGCATGTACTCCATTCAGCCAAATGCCACTCGAAGTCTGCAAACAAACACAAGAAAGACACTGCAGCATTGTAATACCAGGATTTGGTCTTTAGGGTTTGCACAACTGAATGCTTAATAAAAGAAAAAACAAACAAACACATAATCCTTTAGGTTGATTAAACGAACATCTAGTGACATAAAATTACTTGGACTGTGGAAAGGTGGAAGCACACATTTAACTATAATGTATGCTGTAGAGTGACAGTTTTCCTTTATTGGAACTAAGGGGTTCAAATCTGTTTGAGTTTTTTTTTTTTTTTACATGGTTTAGTGTATAATAAAATTGCAGTGTGTCCGAATATAAAGTTTAGTGTGTAAGAACTTGTCTGCGCTCATGATCCCAATCCCGATGAACGCCTATAGGATGAACTGGAATACCGTACAATATTTTTAATGCCTGAAGGTCAGTTATGCTCTTGGGAACAAATTAACACACAAATCTGTACAGTCCAAATGTTAATGTTAAACGTAGTGAAAAGCCTTTTCCAGCAAAGAAGGTTGTTTTAATGTTATAATACTTTAATACTACAGTTTACAATTAATAAAAACAAACTTATAATATCAATTTAAACAAGATAACAGTGAAAGTAAATTGTGGCATTATTTGTTTGCTGATAAAGGCTCATGATACTGTTTAACTAAAAGAACTGCAAAACATTACTAGGTAAATAGGTAACAGATTCTAACTAATCATCTTTACATACGGTTTGGGTTTAAACTTCAAATAAGTTTTGTAAGGGATAATGTAAGAGAACGAAAGACAAGCGGAACATTAAAAATACGACGTGGGAAAAGTATAACAGAAAAGTGTGAGCCAGATAAATGAGGTGTGTTAAGTGGAAAGAAAAAGTTTCGAGCCTTTCTCAGGCCTATTACAGGACCGCAAAGGTGCAGCAAGCAATTTTGTTAGTTTATTCTTTTGATGGATTTATTAGGTTCTGTACAACTGTCCACATAGGCACACTGACCTTGGGAGAGAATATAAATCCAGGCAGAGATCATCTGATTTTTGGTGTGGGTTTGGCACGAAAAACGTCCTTCAAACTTGCTGCCTTGCGTGTGCACTTCTAAAATGCGGTCTGCAGCAAGTGTGTGGTAGTGTAAGCCCGGTGTCTGCTTTAGGGTTTGATTTTCATATGACCACGTAATGGGTTTCCTGTGGCTCTGGACTACTGGACAACCTGTGGACCAAAAACAGGCTATTTATTTATTATCCTTATCCCTGGTTTTGTCATAGTGGCACGTTAATGGAGGTTATTAATCTGTTACAGTTGGTAGCTTCAGCATCATCAAGAGAAAAAAATACCTTTTAATTTTACATGGTATTAAATCACTTTTACTTTGCAAGCTGAATGACACCCTAAGAAAAAAATAACTATAAAAAAACTGAATTTACTGTACTGATTATGCTGTTTTATCACAAAGAGTGAAGATTATGATTGTTTATGATGTCACATTCTTATGAATCCTGTGATTTATTGCCAGGAATGTTAATAGGCTTTAACAAGACAGTTCCTTTTCTGCATTGGTCAATATAACATCTGTTCTTTCTGTAGACTGATATTAAACAAATAAGTAGCGAGAGAATAAAATCTTTTGAATGTAATTAGTGTTCAACCCGTTTGACTCACTCGAAAGTGACAGCAGGAGCTTTCATCAATGCACAGACATTATCCTTCACTCTTTTAATCAGTCGGACCGGTAATCGCTGACGTTACTGCCTCAAGACACACGCTTACACACACTGAATCATTTAAATAAAAAATAACACTTTACCAATCCTCAGAATTTCCCCAGGTCTGACTGTGATGACTGTTCCAGCACGAGAGGCCATCACAACTCGTTTCCTGTTTACATCCTTCAACAAGGTGCTTCTCTCATGAGTTTCTGCCCCAACATCTAGAAGCAAAATCTACATTTAAACACAAGCATCCTATTCAACAAAAAAAGTCTTTCTTATAAGATGACAACTAAAAAAATAAAGACGTTTTTTTAGTTTTCTAGTTATGTAATCAAAGATTTAGGCTAATCTAGATTAGCAGTAGACTTGCCGTAAAAGAATATTCTAATATTTACCACTAAATGCTTGAAGTTTTATTTTATTTATTTATTTTTTATTTGCAGTTAACAATTCTTATTTGCCTCCTATGTAAAATTTTCCACAGATTTTATTGAAAAGGAAAAGTTATGCAGTTAAATTTAATCATTTAGTTTTGTAATTTAGCTTGATAACTTAGCAAACTAGTTATGCTCTGTGATTTAGCTTATTCAACTTATACATGTATAAACTAGCTAGTTTGGTTAGTTTTATTTTGCAATTAAACCTTCTTCTAAATATTAGCTAGCCAGCAAGACAAATACCAGGATTTGTCTAAATATTTTTTGCTAAAGCCTGCTAGCTTTTGTTAAGGCTTGAAAACTTGCTAGACTTGCAGGGAAAAAATAAACTTGTGATCATCTTATTTCTTTATATTTACTTGAGTAAGCAAGATTTTGTATACAGTGTTTACCTGTACACTTTCTTTGTACCTTTAATCCTTTTACTTAGCAACTTGCTATAAAGTTATCGCTACATGTAAAAAGCCTAAGACATCTGCGCTTAACTTTATCATCAAACTACAGCTGAACGAACAGACAGCATTTAAATAAAAGTTATGCAACCGAGTTAAAAGGAGGCATAAAACAGGACACTGGTATTAAAAGGATATCACTTAAATTCCTCCCATTGGATGACAATTACATCTGATTACATAGGCAGGCACTAATGGACGGCTCAGTAATTCCTCAAGTTAGTTCTTTATCTTAAAGAGAGAAAGTGGCCCTATTTAAATCAGACTAGACATTTAAGCAAAAGGAGTCAAAGACTGCAGCTGTGTCGGAGTTTTGACTACAATCAAGTCCAGAGAAACACAAACCATTTCCTGTATTATAGTAAGATTTATTGCATGGTCAGTGCTGGGAAATGGGTACAATCTGACCTTCATATGACTCATGCATGTGACATCTTTGACATAGTAATAAGGTTAATAGGGACATTGACAATACTCTTACTGCACTGCTTGCAGACCTGCATTTTAAGATAAAACTGTGTGTAATGTAGGAGACGTAGTTGGATCCATTTTGCAGGAAGTAGTTTTATTAAAGAACATTGAGGGCAGAAACACAAACATAATACGGGCAAGGGAAAATAAACAAACAGGGAAAACAAGACCAAGACATAAATACAGAAACGGAGAACCAAGAACCGGGCACAGAACAATACCGACAGACAGAGAAACGATGTTAGAGTACAAACACCCAGAGCTAGCAGTAGAGCTAGTTTAAATAACCCAACAACACGCGAAGAGGCGCTGTTCAGAATTCCGGTGATGGCGCCCTCGGGTGGCGGGAGAGTGGAGTCGTGACACTGTGTTCATTTGCTTAGTTTTTTAGTTTTTGTGGCTTTGCACCATGGTCCTAAAGAAGAGATTTATTTGACTATGTCCTACACCAGCTACTATATATAGTTGAAAAGACTATTTTTATGATGTGACTCAACCTTTCATCTTTTCATATAGACCCAGGTCTTGCAAACAGTTCATAATTTGTTAGGATTGAAAGTTTTAATGAAGACTTTAACAGAGAATGGGTAAAAAAAGCAAGAAAGAAAACAGTTTCAGCAGCTTTCAGGAGCATTTCCATGTGTAGTGTGTAAACTCTAATTATCTTTATGTTGTGTATATTGTTTATAAGTTCTCTTTGTGGATTTTCTGCAGTTTCCATAGTTTCAATACCAATCAGTGACTTTAGACTTTAAGTGTGTGTGTGTGTGTGTGTGTGTGTGTGTGTAACATAAGGGTTCTCGATCAAACAGAGAACCAAACAGTTGTAAAGTCTAAAATCTGTAGGAAAATAATTGAGCAACTCACCAGCCACGTGAATCCTACTCAAGGCTGAAGCTTTGCCGATGGGATTAGAGGCTACACAGCTGTAGGTGCCGTCATCCTGCAGCGTGAGATTGCGAAGTAGCAGAGAACCGTTTGTGAGAGTAATAATGTTTGCACCCAGCTTGCCTTCTAAGCGGTGCCAGCTTACACTCGGCTGAGGAACACCTGCTCCAAGAAAAACAGCAAAAATCACTCCTGATAAGTGAAAGCGCACTTCCATGCAAACATACTGTAGCTTTTTGCTCCTTTATGTTAAATGCTACTTTACATGCTAAGTAAAAAGAAATGAACAGTAGAGACAGCCTGTAGACAGAGTATAATTAGTTTATGGAACAAGAAACAGAATAAGGCTACAAGTCAAAATGTAAAAATATGAATATAGTGGGACGTCCACACACTCGAATAAACATACAGGTGTCTGTGTTACACACACAAAAAATAAACTATATCTATATCCACCGTTAATGTGATACAGCTTTCAACAAAAATACAACAATCTTTTATAGAATGGCTCTTTTATTATATGGCATGTAGCCATGCTTAGAATGAACCAATCACATTCAGCTTACGACCAGCAATAAAGTTATTGTAATTAACCCCAAATGAAGATCAGACACGGTCTGCAAAAATCCTACGAAGCATGTGCCAGATATTATTGTTAAAAAGCAATAATAAGAAATGGGTAATAAAAAAATTCCAAAACATGGGTTGAACTATTAAATGCCATTTAAGTCATTCTACAGGAGTGGAGAAACCAGAGCACCACGGTGAAGTCACCAAAGAGACCCACAGCAATTTTAAAGGAACTGCAGAAATATAAATATTGGTGACTCCCTTGATGTAAAATTATTGCTGTTTCCAGCAAAAATATATATATATATATATATATATATATATATATATATATATATATATATATATATATATATATATAGCTTACAACATTCCTGTCCCATATGTAGGGAAGCTTTTTTTTATAAAGAATAATTTGTTACAAAGGCAAAGACTTTTTATCAATAATTTATTTAGTAAATGTTTAAGCACATCAATAGTTTATGTACATCTTTGTAAAAAAAGTAATTAATTTTTTACAATTATTTTATGAAAATTTCTGCTATTTTCTTTTCGTGGTTTTATGTCATATCTTGAAAATTGCATTAAAAATATGTGGATTGAAACATAACAAACCTCTCATGCTATTTTCATGCATGGGTTGCAGAATAAAGTTTATAGCTAATTTTTCTACTTTGTCACAGAAGAAAACACACACATGGTGGTGAAGGCATCATGAAATGGTGCTACTTTTTTCACCTGAGATTAAGTTTCAGTTAAGATAGAGAAAAACCTAGATTGCTTTATATACTGATCTGTATTTTGCACTAAGCCACTAGGAAAAATGGTCCAGAGAGAATTTAGATCTAAATCAATATCCTGAACCTGTTGAATAATTTAAACACGGCTGTGTACAGGAGACCCTTTCTGATAGATCTTTAAGTTGCGAGTTGGGGCTTTTTATGGATCCATCTTGTTTGTCCAGCACATTCTACAGATATTCAATTGGATTAAGATCTAAGGAAGTTGAAGACCAAGTCAACACCTCAAACTCGTTGTTGTGCTCCTCAAACCATTCCTGAAGCATTTTTGCTTTGTGGCAGGTTGCATTATTTTGCTGAAAGATGACACTGCCAGTGGTTAAGGTGTTGAACTGCTAACTGAAATATTGTAGGTTTAATTCCCAGCACCACCAATTTACCACTGCTGGGCCCTTGAGCTAGACCGTTAATCCCCAATTGCTTAGTTGTGTTAAAGAGATAAATGTAAGCCGCTCTGGATGAGGGTGTCTGCCAAATGCTATATATGTAAACCAGAAAATTTCTATCTTGGGTCACTTTTAATAGATAGTTGATAGATCACTGCAAACCAGGTCCAGCTTCTAACACATTAACTTAGAAGACAAAATGTTTACTTGCTGCTTCATGTATCCCATTGAAACAATAATTATTCCATTCACCAATCATTGGCTATAATGGTCTGCCTAATGAGGGTAAGATGTACAAATTTGCCATTTTCTTACACCCTTCATACTACACTTTAGGTCTAAATCAACCAATTAAAGGCCAGTCTTTGATGTCACATGTGGAATCACCTCTTTACAAACCCTTTGCCCTTTTTGGATGAAATTTCCAACAACTAAAAAAAAAGCAATCTGCACTAAAGATCCTTTCTTTTTTAAACTGATATTATGCCCATAAATAGTTGTGACCTTTAAATCTTTAAAGAAATCAAGACGCATGGATTGTTTTTTTTAACGATGCTGTGCTCTGGAAACAGCCACTTTCCAAAATACATCCTAGAAGGTTATGAAGCAGACTTGATGAAAGATCAAAAATTCTGTGAGATATGATCTGGAACGGGTTTGAGTAGCAGCCATTTACAAGAGCGGAGTAAAAGGACACTGGTCGATGGAGCAATAGAGCTGAGTAGTACAAGGTCTGCAGAGCGCCACAATTACTTGTACAAATGAGCATAATGAATGCAAATTGTTTCACTACAGTCTGCTCTCTGGAGACATATCCTGTCCAAGGTAATGAGTAGCATATTGCCTGAGTCTGAGCTTTAGAGACGCTTTTTTTACAAAAGGAAGGCATTGATCCTGAAATCTTCTTGAGCACATTGTGAAATTTTGGAGGAAATACAGGGTAGATATTTTTAGGTTGGCACACAAAATGCTAGTTTGGGATACACTTTCTCATACAAACCGGATATCGACTCATACCCTAATAATATCCTATTATGGACATTAAATTGATGTTTGATTTATAAATGTCGTTGCTCTTGACTCCACTAGGGGGAACTATTGTAATATTTTAATCTTTTAATTTTCTGGAAGCAATATTCATAGACCAGCTGTTTCTGTGAGGGGAAATGGGATAAAGGAGAGTGATTTTCATGGATAATGAGTTAAAATGTAATTTAGAAAGCTATCTTTTTACATTTTATTTCTGTGAGCCTTAAGTGCTACACCCAAGAACTGTTGCCTGAACGTCAGATGCATATGGGACATAACAAAACGAAACCCTTTCAAAATTCTAAACACTTTTTATATATATAAATAGTATAAATATTTTATTTCTTTTATCTTGTATCCTTGCATTAATTTTTACACACATTACATACACATTGCTTTGCAGTTCTGGTAAGATGCAAACTGCGTTTCATTAGCTTTGTTGCTGAACTCTGATCAAAAGAATTTGAATCTAATCTAATCTAATAATTGATACAAGCTTCCTCTACTTTTACTAACACAAAATATTTTCTACTTTGATCAGCTCCATAATTAAGCTTCAGTGCTGGTTTACCTGTACTAGATAATTCTAATGCATGTATGTTTTAACATTATTATAAATGCAGTCCATCCATCCATCCATCCAGTCTCATCCTTTACCTTCATCAGCTATTTTTTTTATTTTATTTCTCTAACACTCCGTCATTCATTTTTTGCTGAATCAGTAGGTGATGGAGAGTGTTATAGGTAGCATTTAGGTCCAAGCCTGCCAGACAACAGGATCAATTCAAACAAAGGCAAAAAAAAAAAAAAAAATGGTACGGTTTGGAAAATATCCACATGCTTGGCACATTTTGGATTTCATACAAAGCTTTAAACCCCATAAACATTCACCTTTGACTTTATGAAATAAATAGGCTTTAAAAAGGCAAAGACCTACATAAAAAAAACATCACTGTTCAATTACACAACAGGAGCTGCGCTCTGTTTCAGTAAATTAGCATTGGTAAATGATGAGGAACGGGATAAATCCCGTGGCAGAAGGCTGGTATCCTGAGACGCTGGTTAACTTTACACACTGTTTCTCTCTAATTAGCCGAATCTTTTACTACCGCTATGCTCTGTTCTGAGAATAAGAGTCGTTAATTCACTGGATACATTTAGAAACAGTGCGCTGCATCTCTCACACCCATGCCATGCATTTGTAGTGCAGTCTAACATCTGTGACAAGCAAAGGGGCAAGTTGTTGTTGTTTTTTTAAAGCAAAAAAGAACAAAAAACCATCCCATACTGGAATGTTGAGTGTTTTATGAGGAAAGAGAAAACCACCACGTTGGCATGGCAGGGCTGTCACTCATGCAAAAATGTTTAACAGTAATTCCCTTCTGAGCAATCTCAACATAGAGTGAGCCATATAGACAGGTAAATATTGACTTTACACTGTATTTGCATACTGATTTAAGATACAGCCCCACCATGTGAGGAAGAACCCAGTTTCCTGTCCAGGTATGGAGACGGTTTTCCTAAATTAACTCGCTTTTACAGTAAAGAAGCAGAACTGAATTATAATTCTGTAATTTTAAACCTCAAAACAAACAAAAAAAAACAACAGTGACTATTGATGTGTTGGGTCAGAAAATGTTTATGATTAAATGCTGGAATGGACAGAAATATTAGGGACACCTGGCTATCAAATCTATATGTGTTTTCCAAACATGGCATTCCAGATACTCACTTATATTTCCATTATATTCTCCACACTTCTGAAATGGATTTCTATTAGATTGTCAAGCAGGACTGGAGCCATAATATTATTATTATTGCGTTCAAGCGCTAATGTTACGTGACATCCTACGTTGTTCGATGGGATTGAGTTAAGAATTCTGTGCATGAAACATAATTTCATAACTTCCACTCTATCCTAAGCAAACTATGACTGCATGGAGCTCCGGGGGGATTTGTGAACGGGCACTTTGTTATGATAGAACAGTGTTTGGGCCTCTTCGTTCCAGTGAAGGATTAATATAATGCTATAGCATATTGAGATATCCTCGACAGCTGTGTGCTTCCAACTTCCTGCCAGTATCGTGTGAAAGACACATTTATGTCCACAAACTTTTGTCAGTATAGTGTAGATAAGCTTACTTTGTGTCTGTGTGGTGTGTGTTTGTTGCAGTAAAACGTACTGACCTGTAACTGGACAGTTCAGAGTGATATTAGCACCTACATGGGTTCTTATTCTGCTTCCTACCACCACGTCAAGACTGGCATTTTGCAGGTCCGATATGTTCATCCAGGAAGCCATAATAGTAGGGTATTCTATCCAAAATAAAGAAACAAAAATTGTATACTCATAGCAAACGTGGCTTGGCTGAGTCTGTACAGTGTGTGTGTGTGTGTGTGAGTGAAAAAGAATGCGACTTACCAGCTGATAACACCTGTGTGGTTTCTGAATCCGATCCCATTTCATTGTTTGCTGTGCATCTGTAGATTCCAACGTCTTTGGCGCCAGGATTCGGGATGTGCAGTCTTCCAGTGCTATCCCATAATGCCCCGAAGAGAGAAGAAGAGACACAAAATTCAGCCGCAGAATTCGGCTTGTGTGATTGAATTACAGTGTGTGATTTCCACATCCTCACATGCCACATTAAAGGATTAGATCCACATTTGCTTAAACCACATTGACATGTGTCAAAAGAGGAGCAAGCCTTGTGTTAGAGTGATGAAACCAGAGCATCCCAGTGCATCATTTTAAATCATAAAAACCCACATTGTCATCTATCCTCATCGAAAGCTACATGGCTGGACCTGTGAGAGGAATGGAGTGCTAAATTCTCTCATTTCCTCCACATCGATCATAACATTTGCCCTGAGCTACTCCTTTTTCTTCCTCGTTTCTAATCTTACAGTGGTACAAAAGACATCGGAGCTGTTTCTAGATCAGAGTTAACAATTTTATTATAGTGCCACTGGTGTTTCTCAGCATGTGTTCACACTGCTTAAAGGGATTTTCCACTGCACAAGGTCAGTTTCTGTGCTAAAAATGAGAAATGAAGAAAATGTTTCTAATCCTGTCCAGTTATTGCACATGCAGCATGAACACGAATGAACTGAAATACGCCTAGATGTTTTTTTTTCCAACAACTCAGCAATAGTGTCAAATAGGCTTTCAGTTTGTTGTTTTAGCTAAACAGCGCAACACCAAATATGTGCACACTTGGTAAAAGTATCAGCCAAAAGGACTGTTTGTTCTGGTGGAGGCTCGACATTAATATACGATTATTAATCATCACTGTAGTAAAGCTAGAGAAAAAAACACTAAACTTTGCTTACTTGTCGACAGTAACCACCCAATGTAACTAGAGCTAACATAACAGCTGATCAAACTAAAAAATCACATAAACACAAAAAAAAAACCACTCCAAATCGTTATGCTACTTAGCCATTAGGATAAGCTAGCACATTAATTTAAGTTTAATCGACAGTAAGGTCGTGTTAAACCACCCTTGAAATGTAACTACCCATACGATTCCTAGCCACACCTCTAACAATAACATGCTGTCAATAAACATAAATAAATTTTAAATGCTACTGCTAACATTTTAAATGTATATTAAATTTAAAAATACAAAACTAACTGCTATTGCTGACTAAACTTTAACGATTTAACAATGCCCTGATTGATTATCAGTTAATTAAACAACTGCAGCAGCTGGTTTTTGTAACCCTAAAAATTTAACTTGAGCTAGCGGTAGTAGATCCAATCCAAAAAAAAAAAAAAATCCAGGTAGGCTAATTCATTTTAATTGAAATGTTGACTGTTTGAAATAGGAGGTGTAAATCTAAAAGAAAGCGGTTACTAGAAAAAATAGGACATTTATAGGCTTAAATAGAATAATATGTAAGTTCAAAATACCTTGGGTGCATACACAGTGCCGACAGATGCTCTCTACGCTTTGCTCAGAAATAGTGTTGAAACGTATGTTGTTCTTCTCTATGTGGCTTTTTGTTGTTTTGTGTAATTCTGTGTTGTTTTGTGTAGCACCATAGGGTCCTAGAGAAACGTTTCATTTTACTGTGTACTGCCATCTGCTATACATGGTTGGCATGACAATAAAGCTTCTTGATCTTGAACTTTCAAGTGAACTTTTGTAAATAAATTATAACAGACTGAAGTTAAGGGTACATACAGATTTAAACCGAACTTTCATACTGACTGAGGAAAAAAAACTGAGGAACAAGCAACACTTACTCTAAAAATACCTACTGTTAATCTCAACAATGGAGAACCACACACAGACGCACACAAACATCTCGCAGCTAAAACAGCAGTTCAGATTCGTACTGCGCTCATGACGACTTGTTAGATAAAAAAAAAAATTCAATCCTTCGTTTACTGTGAAATCCATTATAACAAATATTCCATTATGTTAAATGAAAAGAATATGCGACCCACAAACTACCAAGACCTTCCAAATTGGGCACATGGGTAAAAAAAGGCATGGAAGGACAGTGAGGAAGTTGCAGAATTCCCTGGCTGAAATAGGTTAACTTGTGCAGGCATCAACTAAACTCTAATACATGTTAATGTTACAGCAAAGCAACCGAAGAAATAGCAATTGGGTGAATTAGTGTAACTAGTTATTGCTTCTATTGATGTGCTGCAACATTAAATCGTATATGTGTCGTTTGCATAATTTAAAAAAAATAGATAAAATTACATTAAAGATCTAAGAATTTGGGTCTCATTGCCCTCCAGTCTTAACTTTATTAATAAGACGGTGCTTCTCAGACTGATCTAAAAATGTTCCAGCTCAAAGTAGGTCATCTGTCTATCTGCTATTTTGTTTACATGAGCTGTCCACACTTCATCTGCATGCTTACGTGGGATTCACACTAATCCTGGAGGTCTTTATCAGTAAGCTCATTTTGGCTTTCAGATAAAAAGCGAGTGCCACAAAAATTCTTGAAGGCGTCTATTTCAGCAGATTTTGTTGAGTCACTAGAGACAGGATTGTGTGTAAAACAGACACTGCAAATGTGGCTTGCAGCAGAAAAAAATGGGTCTAACAGAAAGAGATAAAATAAAAAGTGCATGTGATAAATTGTCATTAGAAGCAAAATGATAGAAAAAACAAATGGCAATAGTTTGA
This sequence comes from Bagarius yarrelli, assembly GCA_005784505.1. Classification (NCBI taxonomy): domain Eukaryota; kingdom Metazoa; phylum Chordata; class Actinopteri; order Siluriformes; family Sisoridae; genus Bagarius; species Bagarius yarrelli. Next base: position 5,754,151 of record VCAZ01000015.1, on the reverse strand, counting down.
TTTGTAGCAGTCTAGATCTTTTTGACTTGTCCAACAGGACAGAGAGGTAATGGTTCCATGGTTCCACATAGACCTTACACAGAGAACTACAGGAACCTGAGCTGCGTCTAAACGCTTTGGGAACAAGATACCCTCATCATCATAGCGCCAAGTCAATGTCCCAGTGTTTTGTGTGGGGACTGTGTGATGTAAGAACTGGAGTACTAGCCTGTTCTAGGTTGTGGCACCAGACACATGCATGTGGGGTAGCCCAACCCGTTGTCCCACAAATGTCCGATAGTGGTACCCCCAATGCCAAGGCTCTGGAGGCCGCCATACCCCTGGTAGAGTGCACACTGAGCCCTGCCAGAACTGGAAGACCGGTGGTCTCATAAGCATGAGTGATGGTCTTAACCACCTGTCTACTCATTATCTGTTGGCTGTACATACCCAGTGCTCACACTGAGCACAGAAGGTTTTGCCTTGCCTAGACTCAGTCCCAGAAGGTAGGGGGATAGAAGGTCTGCAGTTTGATAGGATCCGGCATCGTACCCAGGCTGCGGGTGTAGAAAGGCACTATAGCAAAGTAGACAACTCCTAAATATATCACCAATCCACCTGATGAAGTAAACGACAAAAAAAAACCCACCGTCTTTAATGTCAGGTGTTTGTCTGACACTTCCTCCAGTGGTTCTTAGGGGGTTCAGACAGTCTCCCTAATACCATAGCTGCGTCCCATGATGGAAACCTCAGTTGCCAGTATTAGCCAGTCAACTATGTAATTTAACATACGGATGCCCCGAAGTCACATAGAAGCCAGGGCAGAATTTATTTTGTGAATGTACGGGGTGACATCTTTCCCCAAATACGCTATCTTTTGGTTTCTTATTGCCATTCCTTCAATTTTCATTCAATTTCTCAGACGCACTGAAAATAAGAGCTTACCGAGGCGTGCTGCCACTTGTGTTTACATAGCATTACTTCCTGGCCGATGATGTCACCCGCCCCTGACAATATGCTGTCTGATTGGATGTGATTCAGGGCAAAAGTTATAAATTGGTGTTCCGAAAGCGTTTCGACTCAGCTTGAGTTCCTAAAGAGGAACTGGTAAGTGGTAGTTCAGTGGTTATGGTGTTGGACTGCTAACAGGAAGATTGTGGGTTTGACTCCCAGCACCACCGAGTTACCACTTGAGCAGGCCCTTAAACTGCAATCGTTCAGTTGTTTAAATGAAATAAATGTACGTCGCTCTTGATAAAGACATCTGCCAATCGCTGAAATGTAACTCCAGTTTTCTTTCTCCAACACAAGAATATTCAGTAGTTACATTTACATTGACACTTTTATTGTTTCAATTGGAATTAAATCAATCCGATTGATGAATCCAATCCATTTACATGAGCGCTGAATTAAGTAATAGGGTTGATATGCCATGCACAGGTCTTACAATCGGATTAGATTTTTTGGGACAGCCATGTGTCATATGTAATTACCAAATAGTATGTAATAACATGATTTGTATGTCATAGCATTTTCAATCTGATTAAGCGTTTACATGCCCTCTCAATTCGGATTAGAGAAGTTTTAAACCGCTCCTTACAATCTGAATAAAATTTGAATCAGATTTGTCCAATTCATTTCGATTTTCTATGTTTACATTTTTATTCTGATTTTGCTTCTAGTTCTATTACAATTGTATCATTAGGGTCGCAGCCAGTGTAACTTATCAGTAAAGATTTAAAATTGCAGATGAAACAAGTGAAGCGTAATATCAGCTGTGCAACTTGGGTAAATAACTTGAAGCACATGATTCACATGTTCACTGTCAGGAAAGAAATTTAGATGCTAAACTCTATTTGACACACTGTTATGTATTTCTATGTCAAACGAAAAGAAAATTTTTTCCAAGCTTCAGATCGATCGACTCGAATCCTTGTTAAACGTATAGCAAAAGATAAAACACACTGGGCGAGTTTGTCCCAGGCCTGTCCTGCTGGGTTTAGAAAAAAAACTGTTTAATGCAGTGGAGGTCTGAGTCTGTGGATGTCAATCACCAAAGCCTTTATATCGGGCCAAAACTAAGAGCTGCAGTGTGCCGGCTCAGCAGTGGAGACAGCCATGAGACAGTCTGTATTTATTTTACAGAGCCATATCTCAGTTATCCAGAGCTACTCCCATGCAAGGGCTTAAAAAAGAAGGACCACATTAGAGCCAAAATGATTGAAGAACTAAACAAGTCCCTCCAAACATTCTATCTTGGATCTACTCAGAGCGTGCTGAAAATTCTGAAAGCTGAAAGGCTGATTTGTTCTGTGAGGCCAAAGGGTCAGTTATAAGGTTGAAACTACTTGGTGATTTTTAAACATTAAAAAAAAGTGGTAGCTCTTTCTGTGACCATTCTTGGTTATGCCCTTTTCTTCCCACATCCTACACAGATATAATTTGGAATGACTTCTTTTAGCAGACTGAGTACTGAAAGGATTTTGGGTGTAAAGGATCATTTTTGGTGGCTGTGGGAACATAAGCACTATAGACATGTGGCCCCTATAATAATAATAATAATATTAATAGTTGTTTTTATTATTATTATTATTATTATTATAGTTGTTACAAGACTGGAAATCACAAACTAACATGATCAATTTACCATTTATTATTAAATGCATTAATATACAGTAGTTAAAGAAATTGTTTTGCATTTCTAAACATTTACATTTTTTTATTACACAGGTTCCATCAACACAGTTTAAGATATAAACTCTGGAAAGCTCTAGAAATAATGGATCTGGTGTGTTTTGTTCTGGAAACAGTTAAGAATTACATGCTCACCAATAACAAGCTAAAATACACACACTCAATATTAAATTGACTTACAGCTCAAAGACATATGTAATTACTATGTACAGCTATTACTATGTAATACACAGTCAATATGTGATATTTATCTATGCGTAAAGCTTGAGACCGCTGCTACTACAGCGAGCAAAAACGACATTTACCAAGATGATTTTCTTTATAGCAAAAAAAAAAAAAAAAAAAAAACCACAGATAACAAAACAACCTGAATTTAACCAAATACAATTTTAAAAAATTTAGTTAATAGTATTTTTTACTACATCAAAAACTGAAAAAATATAAAATTATAAACTCAATCAATGTTACGGGAAAAACAATTACGAATACCGAAACAAGTCTAAGCTGAAAAGAAGTCTGAAGTTAAAAGTGTGTTAAAAGTGAGTGCCTACAGATCTTAACAAGCTGTTGGTTTAAATAGAAAGAAACATGTTCTCAACAAGAGATTTGCCACTTAAAACACTGAAAAGGATCATAAAAAAACTCCTTCAAGAATGTTGATGTTGGTGGTTTGGTGGTTTTCAGTCAGCTGTGTTTAAAATTGTGTGTCGGTTTGAACAAAATAGAAAGGTTTAAAACACAAGTAGACCAAGTAAAAGATGCTAAAACATCAAGATACATGATTAAGAAACTTAACTTAAAATAACAGAAAATGCACCACAAAACAGAAAAAAAATTTGTAATAGAACTTTAAGAAATTTAACAGGGTTACGAATGAAACAGTCAACGAAAAGCAAGGTTTCAGTGAGGTTAAGAAAAGCAATCATAAAAGCTAGATGATTGGATAAAAAAGATCCATAGCGAAGAAACGGATGCTGGGACTTTTGTTTAGTGCTTTTCAAATACAAAATACTCAATTTTTCGTATTCCAGTGATTTAAAGTAAGAATAAGGTTCTAATTAAATCTTTTTTTATTAGAATGAGAATACATCTGGCACAGTGCAAAGAGCGTTAAATCTTTATTTCAAAAAAGGCATATTAACTTATTGATGTGGACAGTGAACAGTCCTGATGTCAGTCTGGAATTTGATGATGAAAATATTGATCCATGACCAGCGAATCTGTTCTATTAACTGCTTCGAGAAAGTTGGAATTAGTTTGATGAAAAATATTGTTACCCTTTGGTAAAGTCCATGTCTCATACCAGAATACCAGACCGAAGTGGTGGCTCATGTTTAAGGTGTTGGACTACCAAACCGAAGGTTGTGGGTTCGATTTCCAGATTCTGGGCAAGGCCCTTAACCCCTAATTGCTCAGTTGTATAAATGAGATAAATGTAAGTCGCTCTGGATAAGGACGTCTGCCTAATGCTGTAAATGTAAATGTCATGAATCCCCCCAAAAAAGCAACTCTGTATTTGTTGTGACTTGTTTTGTTAATAATTTAATACCTTTTTTTCTCAATATTGAGTTTTTTGTTTGCTGTATGTTTTACAAAGCCACAATATTTAGCTGTTAAAGAAAAAGGGTTTATATCATATTTGTGATTTTGCTAAGGGTTGTACAGGGTAGACAGGTAAATGGTCATTAGACGGGCAAAACCAAGCCTGGAGAACACATAAATAAAAATAATAGAAATAAAGAGTCTCCAGTGTACTTGTTGAAGCAGAACTAAGTAGAAATATCTAGTTTAGTTCATTCAGTATGAACACAAATCATTGTGTGCAGGTGGGCCAAACACGCCGTTGCTCCAAATAGGTAAGCTCTTTGACTGTCAGGTGGTGTAACTGGCAAGAAGGCAAAAATGTGGTAATTATATTTAATGTACAAACTCTAACTGACAACAGCGATAAGATGAAAAGAGGTTTTGTAATATGCAGGGTTTGGCGCCGTGTGATTGTACGAGATCATTATTCATCATCATTCTGATCCGTAATGACAGTGTAATACACTAAGAAAAACTCAAAAGCTTATCCGGGTTGACACGCGGTCACAACTGTGTTATACAAAATAAAGAATCAGCCATAGCAGAAGATCAGATTGTTTTGCTTTGGGTTGTAATGGTCAGATATGAAAGGAGGATAAGGTTAATCTAGAATTAAAGTGTTTTTGTTCAAGTCAAGTAGAATGTTATGCTTCAAGGAAGATAAGGCAGTTAAGAGCCACTTTGGTAATATGGTGTGACTGGGGCATTGCAAGGTACCTCAATAATATCCGTTTACTTTGTTAAAAAAAGTTGTCTAAATATTGTTCTTAAAAGACAAAATGTACCAAGAGTCACTGAGCTGGCATGAGAAAGAATGGCGGTCTATAAGGAGTTCAGTTTGTTCTGGCTGAGAAGTCAAACCGAGGATGTTCAACCAGGTTGTTTCAAGGTGATGCAACATAAATAAAAAGTAAAAACAGGACAGGTGGAAGTAAAAAAGATAGAATAGTGTTTTGATAGCCAAGTCCAGGCTATGGTAAAAAAAAAAATTCAGTGTAGGACAGAGACAACAATACAATCATGAAAGAACAACATTGTTTTCTTCAGTTGTGCTCAGGGTATCTTAGGCCACGGTGGACTTTAATCTATTTGGTTTAGATCTGAGGTCACTTCAGTCCAGCTCAGACAGCACTTGCTACAGAATGTCAGGGGAAATTTACAGAAATACACTTGCACACTCATAGACACATACACACATCCAACAGAGTTTAGAGTCAATAAAACAATAAAGGGAATTTTACACATCATCTGTCCATAAGTGGTTGTCTACGGGAATAGTTCCAAGCAAATAAATCAGTGAAATCAATATAACCCTACGACTTATAATAAAAATGCCATAAATATAGAAATTGGCATATTTATTATGGCAAAATAGTTGTCCTCCAGGCTGCCGAGCTCTACTCGATGATGTAGAAAAGAAAACTGAGGCCAGTGTTTGCACAGTCATGCTTTGGTCTTGGAAGAAGGGCAGACAATGTTTAGCAAAAGTCTGGGTAGAAGCTGTGCTAAAGGTCTATAGCTTCACTAAGCTGAATTACTAAGTCAATGTTTTCAGTAGGTGTATTTAATAGTCAACATTGCTAGACCACAATACAACTCTAGAGAGAATGGCAGAATGAGAGTCAGCATATTTGACCTGGATTAGATCACATTAAGTTGAGTTTGGAAGTAAATGTCTGGGTGGATTGGAAACTTACTGTCAAAAAAAATCAACCGTTTTAGCATTTGACGGTATCTGTTTTTTATCCTAACTTAAAACAAATCTTTTCAAAGTTCACAAAAAAAACCTCCACATTTGAATTAGGTATGTTTCCATCAAGTTGTTCAAGCAGCTGATGGTGGTTTTGGTAACCTAGTAACCAACAGTAAATAAAACAAAGTGTGTATAATTAAGAAGACAGTTTGCTACAACAGAATATATTCGGAGTAACCAACAAAGCAAGAATAATGGAGACAGGACATCGATTAGTAACCATTTGGCAAGTAATAAATGTCTTCATTTGTCCAGATGCACCTGTTGCTGCTAGCAACCGTGTTATTATGAAGAAACCGGAAAGACACCATCAGCAGAAAACGTAGATTAGTCAATTTTTTTCATGCGATACTTCAAATGTGCATTAACACAGGGTGATAAAAGCACAGCAAGTGTCAATTATAAGACAGTAGATATTCCTGTCCCACCATGACAAAGTACCCCTGAACAGAACAGCTTTTGCTGATGAGAAACCTAGAGCCTTTGACAGTAAGTCACCAATAAAGACTGTTCATGCAGAAGTCTAACAGTTTAAACATTAATAGACTACAATTAAGCCTCTGAGTGTGTCTGAGGTAAGCCTTTGTGTTACTGACCACTACTGCCCATAATTTTGCAAGGCAACTATAATGTAACATTATAACATAATTGAGACTTAAGTCACGTATGCTTACCTTGTTCGCACTGGTAGTCCATCTTTGGTCCAGGACACGGTAGGTGTTGGGATACCCTGAGCTGAACAGAGAAGCATCAGACTTCGAGTGGCGTTGGTTATGTAGGCAGGCCGTCCTACGTTAATACTGAGATCTCTCTGAAAGCTCATAGTAGAGCCATGTAAACTAGGACGAATGATAACTGCTCTGCTTTTCAAACTCTTCCCTCCAGAGCGTTCAGAGGAGTTAGGGGTCGTGTCCAGGTGTTTGTTTTCTGATTGGATCTTCTCTTTGCCTGTTGAATCCTGGGATGCAACTATTTCCTCCATCAGCTTCCTAATAAGCTCAGAGGCAAGATCATCAGTCATATCTCCACTTTCTGCAAGCTGGCTGATATTTTTGATCAGTTCTTCAAACTCAGCTGGATTTAGAGTGAATGCTTCTGAAGCTGCTGAAATCACAGAGTCACTACTAGAAGTAGATGCTAGAAGATAGTTGCCTAAATCCATGGGATCCACAGGCCCTTTAGTACGGTCGTCATCCAGATAAAGCTCGTTTTTTTGCAGCCAGCTTTGACTATGTTTCTGGACCTTCCTAGTCACAGGTGATTCATCTTGGTCCTGTTCCTGGCACCTGGAACTAAAACCACCTTTCTGTTTGTAGGGAGACGTTTTAGAGTTACTGATGATTTTCTGTTTTACCAATTTCTTGCCCTCAGGATGTTCTAGCAGCCTGTTATCTTGGCCTATCAGCTTTAGGATGAAAGTGTCTGAATCCTGATTAGCCCAGCAGCGATACTGCCCAATGTCTCCAATTTCTAGGTTGTAGATCCTTAAAACTCCAGATTTTGTGATAGTCAGATGTTTGGAGCTTTGAAGGTCCAGACCATCTTTCTCCCAGCGAATTTGAGATTTGGGAAAGTTACGCACTGGACACTTGATTACGACTGATGTCTTCTGGAAAAGATAAGCACGTCCACCAACTGTGAAGCTAAGCCTTTTTTCTTGTTTTGTCTGGATGTAGATGCGCTTCAGGCCCAAAACCTGAGGACAACCTTTCTTGGAGAACTTGTGCTCTGAAAACACAAACACAAAGACTCCAGTACTTATTATGTCTGTATTATTATGCTTCACACAACTCCAACCTTTTGCCCCAACAAATGAATGGGATTTTTTTTTTTCCAGATTTCTTACAAAGATTGACTTCAAGCCAAGTTGAGTTAAATATATTATCATCCAGGTATTGACATATATGATCAATACAGATTACAAAATAATGCAAAAGAATAAAGATGTTTACTAGACTAAAGAAAGATAAAAAAAATCAACATAGAGAGAGACACACTGTTCCTATTGTTTGGAAGATTCCATCAAGATAAGCTGATTTTCTATATATAATATGTAATAAATGAAAAGCACTGCATGCTGCATTAAATAGGCAACTCATATGCTAATGCGGCTTGACTCAGACGCCAAGACACCCAAATTGGCTCCAGCAGTAAATATGTAGCTAAAGGAAACAAGTTATCTCATGCCTGCAACCTGAGGTAAGAAAGTTAGGGCATATTTTCCTTGATGATAAAAGCTAACAGCCAACAGACATTGCATCAGAACTATGTAGAAAATGTGTTATAAATCCACAGCCAATTATTTTTAGTGAACAGCCAGTACAAACAACTTGCTTATGAATTTGGCTAAAATGCATCCTGGCCTCTATGATGTACTGGTGAGCTTTCTGTATTTGCACTGCAAACGAAAATAGACACTGGATAATTGCAAATTGTAATAATCTTATTTAACAGTACATGTAAACAGCACATGGTGTGAGATATTATTGTATTATCTATAAATTTACTAGAAACTTTTATTTGTTTAGCGGATTTGCAAATATTTTTTTTATAATCGGAAGCATAAATTGTAGCTACATATGCTAATTTTCCCTCTTTTTTTCTTAACCAAAGGAAAACTTAAGTGTGATTGTTTTGTCAGCATACCTTTGGCTATATAGTGTAAATGGCCATACACTAAAAGTTTATTGGTTAAGTTTTATTTATTGATACATTGGATTTATGAGAAGGGAAATAATAAATTAAATTGGGTGTAAAGGCTTAGTTATTGGTTGGGTATAGTTGGTTGGTTGGTTAGTTGGTTGGTTGGTTGGTTAATTGATGTCAGTTTTAGCTGATTTTTTTATGTATTCATGCTGTCTAAACTAGACATGATGAATAAAAAAAGGTATAGAATTAAGGTAAATATTAACAAGACTGTCAACTTTGATGTGTTACTATTCTTTACATATTGCTTTTTTTGGAACTGAATGTCAGAACAACTAAAAATGTTCTCATTCTGTTTAATTTACAGTTGCTAACATTCTGATCTTTTCAAATTGCAATAGGCAAACATTCCACGACTGTAGGTATGGTTTTCATCTCAGCGGGTGTTACTGTATATTACTCTGTTTTTCATGGTAATTAGCAGCAACATGAAATCACATTGGTCCACAAGTCATCAGGCTAGGAGTCTAAAAAGGGAGCTATCTAGGGCTACACATAAAATAAATAAAAAGGCAGCAAGAAAACTGGGAGAAAAGATTGGATTCTCACTGTTGCAGGGACTCATTCGGCAACTCCTGATAAGAGGCGGAGGTTGGAGGCCAACACACACAGTCCTGTCCAAAGTGACCAGCTGACCAGACGCAGTCTGCCTCCTACACACAGGCTCTCTTCGCTGAATTCCTTTCCCACATGTCACAGAGCACTAGAAATACACACAGTAAATAATACTAAGCAGTACTCATAAACACCAAAGATTATCCACAAATCTATTGGATTTACAAACATTGTCTATGATGCTGTGACTCTTTTAATATAGTCTATACTCTGGTCTGCACTATTATATATATATCCGTCTGGTGCATTGTATTTGCACTTTTTGTACCAGGTTGCACACTATGCACTTTATGTTACTAGGACAATTTATTATCTAGTCTTTAGCTCTTGTTATTTCTTGTTTAATGTATTATTTAATGCTGTTTTTGTTGTTGTTTTATGTAGCATCATGGTCCTGGAGAAATGTTGTTTCCTTTCACCGTGTACTGTGTTTGCTGTATATGGTTGAAATAACTACAATGGCTTTTTTGACTTGAGTTGAGGAATATGTTCCATTCGCAAGAGTAACCTACCTTGGACCACTCTCCACCGACTAGGTGGGGTTTTAGGCACTGTGTGCTAACACATGCCCGGTGTGTATCGGGTTTAACCCCATCACACTCCTCATCTTGCAGGCGGCGGTAGCTTCCTGTGGCCAAACGTTGTCTACAGTAAACCTTACGCCATTGTGTTCCTGTCCCACATGAACTGGAGCACTGAAATTCACAACAGGTTGAGGTCACACTAAACACCAGAAGGTATAACATGTATGCACCTGACATTTGATACTTACAGTACTTTATTACAACCCCTATTATTATTTTTAGACACTAATAACACAAACATTTGGCCTTATAGTCCATAATTAGACAAAAACGTTATCACAGTTATATTAAACATGTTGAAATTTTATGTGCTTAAGAAAAGTCACCTCTTGCCAATCGTCTGTCTCCCAGGTGGGAACACATTTCACCTGATTGCAGGCCTGAACCTCTGTAGGACGGGGTCCTCGGCACTCCGAGCTTGATGCTGGCTCACTGTGATTGGCTCCTACAGATCTCACACACAACACGCTTCGTGTCTGCAGCCCGACGCCACATGACACCGAGCATGCATTCCATGTGCTCACCTCCCATCTGAGACAGAAAATAAATACACATGTACAGGTCATTTTAATGCTAGCCAGCACCGCCCCACACACACACGACCTTAGTGTTTGTAGGCAATCAGTTTTATATATTAAAGCAAACGTGTACACACAAGTAAACACAAAGTTTGGTTTGGTTGCTGATTGACAACATTATTTCATTCCTTCCTAATCCATTCTAATCCAGTGTGTTACTCTGTTACTGTCAGTTCCAGTGAAGAAAACGTCATTTTTACACATCATGTCCGATGCATGATTTCTAAAAGATGTAAAGAAGTCTACAATACTTATACACAAAGTGCGATTTTTAATATTACTATATCATATAGCTATTTTGCAGTAATTTTTAACTTTTATAAATATAGTTTTGAAACTTTAACATTTTTAATAACACTGCATTCGCAAAAAAAGGAAAACGATACTTAGATATTTAGACGGAATTGAAGGGGGGGTTAGAGGATCACAACCCCCAACACACACACACCCCTAACAAATTGCACACTGCTTATACATTTAAATATTTGAAATAAATTGGAAACCCAAGTTTCCTATTACAATCTTTTTTCGACTTCAGTAGTAACAGTGGCTTCTATTTTTCTCTCCTTTGAGTCAGTAACATACACACTTGAAATGTCTACACAAAAACTATGCACTATTTACAATAAAAAGAAGGCCAGAATCCCGGAACAATTTAGTCTGATGTCACTGTAATACATATTCATCACTCTAGCACAAAACAAGTAATGACTGCTCTTAACCTTACTATTCCAATAAGAGCAAGCCAGTATCATGGAATCCAGCGAAAATCGTAAGTGCACTGTAGCAAGGATAATAAGAGCTATAAACATATGGTAATGATGACACTTTATCTGAAAATCGAAAGATTGCATTGCCTGGATCGCATGAAATACTCTAAAATAAAAAGCCATGATAAGAAAAGCAGTAAAACTAAAAACAGTTGATACAGTCGATGACAGATTTGTTTTAAAAGGTAAAACTATAGCACATGGTTTCTTAAATGTCTCACTGCTAAATTAAAGGTTTTATTTTAATGTTCTTTCATTTAGATTTTGGTCCTAAGGGTCTAAGTTTGTGAACTTTTAGATTATTATATTACCTGCTATACTGGTAGAATAGTAATATTCATAATTCATATTTGTTAAAAGGCGTAGCCGCAACTGCTAACTAAAAAGTACTTCCTCTATAATACTTACCAAGACAAAAGACAGAACACAAAGCAAGCAATCTAAGACTTTTCTGTACAGACTCTTTCCTGATCCTATAGATCCTCTCTCTTATGTACTTTCCGCTTCAGCTCACACAACAGATTTTCAGGGATTTTTTTTATTAGGGACGGGGACATGTTAAACATTTTTAGAGTGTTACAACCTTTTTTAAGGTTGTCTAAGAATAAAAAGGAGTAATATTTAAATTGTGGCAAATCCGTATAACGGTGGAAGCGGCAAGAGACAACGCACTGAAACGAGCTGCCAACGAGGGTAATTTATTATACAAGGTAAACAAAATTAGTATTAGTATAATTACAAAGTATATTTCCAAAAAAATGTATTTATTTATAAATCATTATAAGACAACCAATAAATATGCACAGATTTCAACTCTGTGAAGTTGTTCAAGAAAGAACAAAACAAAACAAATTCTAAGGTATTTTTAAACCTCTAACCTAACTAAGTAAAAAAACCCAAAAAATCTTCAGCGGCAAGCAACATATACTTTCCTGTTTCGATACTCAGAGTTACATAAATGTTGCACAATGGAAGTCATACTATCCACTTTCCTCTTAAGTAAAGAGTATACATCGGCGAGCCGAAGATTAGCAATAATTAGAGACAAAATGACAGCCAGGAAACAAAATCCACAAAAAATAACCAATTTATTGATGATCAGAACATTTCTGGGATATTGTCCTACTGGATGATCTAAACATGAACCAACAGTTCTGGCAGACGTAGACGAATTCACCATTATGCCAGGTATCCTTTGCCTTTAAGTGCAAAACAGGCCCACAGCCTCACAGAACCTCTACTCTGCTTAATCATTTTTTGTTTAATAAGGGTATGTGCCAAACCCACAACGAGTTTCACTGAACAGCTACATTTTTGTCTAATTACCAGTCAAACTTCCAGTAGTGTCTAGACTGGGCTCGGTGATTACTTTTGTGGTGCAAGGTTTCCACCTGAGATTCTATGTGTAAAAAACTAAAAAAAAACTGTTTTTCCTTGTTCTGTTTAAGAAAATTTCCTTAAAATTCTAGTTGTATTAATTATTGTCTCATGATGTCTTCTTATATTAATGTCTTACAACATTTCTTTACCTAGTTTAACTGCTTATTGAGAGTAAAATTGAAAGAAATTACCCAATTATTGGTTACACCACGTAACTACTGAGCAAAGACATAAAAATCTAATTATTATTATAATTTTTTAATTAGTCACATTTGACCCAAAGACAACAAAAAAGGGTAATAGTGAATTTCGGCATTTTAAGTTGTGTATTCTATGTTACGTGGGATGGATGCAGGGAACATGGGGAAAAAGGCAATAACGAATAAACAAACTAAGAAAACAAAGGATGCTTGTTAGCATTAGCATTAGCATAAAGTAAGCATGGGCTCCAACAGACTAATGGCAGAGCTGCTAGCGATTAGTCATGAAACATTCACAATTAAAATAATGAAACTAGACAGAAACACAAGGGTATAAATACACAGACTAACAAGGGGAAATAAGCAACACCTGGACACAGTGAGGGAACAATCAACCAATGATGAGTCACGAATCACAAGACTATTATCAAACAAAGAATATGGCAAACAGAGCACATGGCAATCGTCCACACGTAAACCCAAGTGAAAAAGAAAGTCATGGATGATTTTTTTTTTCAATGCGATTTTCTGAAAAGGATGTGGGAATAAGCCACCATAGGTCCACCACTGAGCAAATATTATTTGTTTAGTAGATAAGTGTGATTTTAAGGTAACCTGATATTATTGCTGGCTTTAGCTCAGTTTAGCTACCAAAAAACGAATCCCACTTTCATCTGGCTAATATTTCTTTCACAATTTAATATCAAATGGTATAAATTTTTATATTTTTTCCTTTAACATAAAGCCGAAAAGAGGAGGATACATTGAAGTTAGTACATTTGCACAGCGGTCAGTTGTGTAGAGCTGGGTTAGTGCCAAGACCAAACGCTACAGTTATTTCCTGCGCACAGCCTGCTAGAGCCATTTCACGGATCAGGACAAAGTAGATAAATTACTGCCATTACTGGCCCTTTTACATTAAAATCCAGATGAATATTCATCATTTTTATTCATTTACACTGGCAGTTGCAGTAGGTTCCATTGTATTGGGGTTTTTTTTGTTTGTTTTGTGTTGTTTCATAGTCAACGGCACAGTTTGTTTATTGCCTGCCTTGGAATTTGAGATACTCAAAAATTGCCCAAGGCTGGAATATGTTCAATATTACACTGTGTTCCACCAGATTATATCTTGTATATATTGTTCTAGACATTGGTGTGGAAAATATAAGAAGGAAAGAAGAAATAAGTGATGATTATTAAAACATGTTTCATGGATATGTTACTAATTACATCCATTAATTCTATAGATTGTACTGAAAATGTAGACCTGGTTTAATCAGTCATAACAGCATGTTTAGCATTAACCTTCCCTTGTTTAAAATAATTCACAAAAAGCCAAATAATTACCTTCCTATGTAATAAATTTCTCTTTACACACTGCCTCGAGACCCCAAAGTTCTTATAAATGTCATTCCCCAAACTACAGTATTTTCTATTAAAATAATACTTCCAGTTTCCAAAATGGTGTTATCAATACAAATAGAGAAAAGTCACATAATAGTTCAAAAACCATAATTTAGCAGCAGGAAGTTTTCATTTAACAGGCATAAAGATAGTATGCACGAATAAGATGCTGTTTCAGCTGTAATCACTTATAGTTTACATCGACGCAAATAACCGTAAACCAGATTACTTTTCCATGGAACTTCCTTCTAAAACTTTGTCAGGTTCTGATTAGTCGGATCATCTGTGGTCGCTTTTGCCATGCGATGAGTGCAGAACAGAGCAATTTAGCAGCATGTGTATTTCTGCTTCTCAATTTGAGCCATAAAGATGTCCTGCCAATGTTTCAGTAATGTAACATAAGCTCTGTGATTGGCCCAACAGCAGTATAAAATGATCCAGATTATAATACTCTATTAGCCATCCGATCCAGACATTCTGTCTCACTTTGTGTTTCCATCTAAACCTTACGCAGAATTTAAGCAAATTTTTAAGTATGGCAAAAGGCAATGCGAGCAAACATTTGCTCCCATGAACTACTGTTAATCGAAAGGTTCTAAAAATGACAAATATGACATCAACCCAAAGAACCAGCCAAAGCCTGGAACATATTTACTATATTCATTCATTATGTCATTATTTGTTCCACAAGCTCTTTTCATCAGTTTTTCTTGCATCATCCCTCCGTCCACATGCTCTTAGAGACACGGTTCAAAAGGTCTGATTTTCACATACCAATTTCATATAGCCAATTTTTTAAAATAACAATAGGTCAATGGATCCCACACTTCAGACTAGAAAAGCAATGTTATCTTCTAGAGCGAACTAGAAAGCTTTAACAGATGTGTAGCAGCTGTGTATGTCTTTGGTTTTAGCAGCTAATACAATGTTGAGTATGTTGGTTGTTAATAAAAATCAATAGGGTCTTTTAACAAGGGGTAGGTCAGTTCGTTGAGAGAGAGAGAGAGTTAGAGATTATTGGACATTTTGTAATGTAGTGACAAGAAGGTAATAGGGGAAGCGGTAGCTCAGTGGTTAAGGTGTTGGCCTGCTGACCAAAAGATCGTGGGTTTAATTCCCACTACCATCAAGCTGTCAGTGTTGAGCCCCTGAGCAAGGCCTTTAACTCTAAAATGCTCAACTGCATAAAAATGGGATGAATGTAAGTAATTTTAAATAAGGGTTTCTGCTAAATGCCAGAAATGTAAACGATGTGTTGTATTTTATTGTTTGTGACTGAATATTGAAATTTTGTAACAACATCCTGCCCAGGGACTTCAGATGATAATTAGCTTTCTAGCTAATACTGGCACTTGTGTTTTGCATTGTACTTAAATAAATAAAATAAATAAACAAACAAACAAACGAAATAAATGTTTTTTTATACTTGAAAGGCATTATAATCTGGGGAATAATGTCCTGATTAATAATGTCCTGATGGGGAAAGTGGTAGCCCATTGGTTAAGATGTTAAATGGAATATTGTTACTGTTGGGCCCCTAACCCCTAATTGCTAGTTGATATACACTGTTGGGCCCTTAACCCCTAATTGCTCAGTTGTATAAAAGAGATAAAAGTGGCTCTTAAAAAGGGCGTCTGCCAAAATGCTGCAAATTTAAATGTTAATGATTAATTTTAACGATATATTAGGATATATTTGCATCATCCAGGCTTAAATTGTTTCATATCTAGTTGGACCGAAATGTGTATATTACTATAACCTGTATAAATGTAAGACTATATGTTGCACCCAAACACAGCAAACCTGATAAATCTATTTCGATGGATAAATAAAGATCTTTGAAATGACAATACCAGGTAATAGTAATGCTTTCATTTCAGACCTTTGTATAGTTGTGGTGAGTTGTTACCTGGCAGGACAAGGCTGAGGGTTGCACATGCGCATGATAGTGTTCGGCTTGAGTGACCCATCACAGAATGTATCGTCCACCAGCTCTCGTCGCCCATCCCTCACGCAGCCAATAAAAGCCGTCTGCCTGCCTACAAGACAAATAGATACACCATCACTGGGAGTCTAAAAGCATCTAAGAATATAGGGATTTACTGTTTGAATGCTGATTAGTAGAAAGGGCAGAGTAAGTTTATTCACCAGGTATAAGGGATGTGTGGAAAAGAGACCAGTAGACATCATTTACTGATTAAATCCTATATATACACACTGAGATATTATTTTTACTTGTACCGGCATCACATGCCATTGTGCTGAGAATAGTTTCACCTTCCAGTTGATCCATAACACAAATTGTGTATAGAGAAAAATAAGCTATAATCATTTATGCTATAAGCATAGAAAAATGACGGCTGAATCCAGAACAGTGCAGAAAAAAACTATGTACGATGAAATTAGCATCCACAATCATACACTATATATATAAAAGCATCTAAACACTTGACCATGACATCTGCATGTATTTGCTTAACATTGTGTTTCAGATTTTCTCTCAATCTTCCTCTTTTTTATAGTCACAAAAATCATCCTTTTTCTTTATTCTAATAAAGTCGACCCAAATTAAAGTCTTTATGCATTGTGTTCCGGTCACATGACTGGCTGATGAGGTAAACAAAAATCTGTGAACTGTGAATAATCTTCATATTCGCCATTATTCTGTACATCCATTGTTACTATTAGGGCTTGTGAGTCATGGTTTGTGCTTTTGGCTTTGATAAATGATTCTTAAATCATGGATGTAGCAACAATAATAAAAAGGCATCAAAAATTGCATGAACATCCCATACATGCATGAACAACATATTGGCATCAGCATTATTATTTATTGTAGATAAATTCTCAAACTTACCTAAAGCACAGGAGACTGAACATGCTGTAAAACCCCTATATTCCCAAACATAGCCTTTCTTGGTGGATTTATTCTGATTGGGTTGTGGTTGCTGTGAAGGATCGGGCAGTTTGGTGCAGTCTTCAAGGGTGCAGGATTTCTGGGACAGAGGTTTATCTTCGTCACACTCTTCATCTGGAAGGTCCACCACAGTTTGAGTGAAGGAGAGAAACACTCTGCACTTTACAGTGCGCTTCTGTATGCCCATGCCACAAGACACACTGCAGGGAGACCATGGACCTGGAATAAAACTGAACAAAAGATATGAAATATATAAAATTAAGCATTATTAAAGGAAGAATAAAAATGCATTAACCCAATTAATTAATGAAAAAAAATTAGCAAATGTGGTCCACGCTCAGAAAAGTTGTGGCAATGACAAGGCGGTGTTCATTTCGCTGCTGCTTGGTAAAGAAACACACCAGACAATACATAGCTTAGAGCAGTGTTGGGGTCAGACACTTATAGATATAAGTGGACAAAGAGGAACTATAGTAATCGATGAGTTATAGTGTCTAACTTTACTTTTACGGCGGGCAGCAACATGGCCCAACTGTGACATATCAGACTCCAAATGCCTAAACACCCATACCAGAATAATATCCGCTACAATGTCAGTCATAAACATATACATTTACAGCATTTGGCAGACGCCCTTAACCAGAGCGACTTACATTTATCTCTTTTATACAACTGAGCAATTGTGGGTCAAGGGACTTGCTCATGGGCCCAAAATTGGTAACTTGGTGGTGCTGGGAACTCCGATCTTCCAATTAGCAGTTTAACACGTTAACCACTTTGCTACCACTTCCCTTTATATACAATAGTAACAAAAAGCTGCCAAGCAAACTAGTAGGAGCTTTGCAGTACCAAACCTGAGGTTACTCTTTAGAAGGAGTTTCGAGTTTGGTTGCACAGGATCTGTGCCACAATTCCAGTGAATTTGGGAAGTGGTAGCTTAGTGGTTAAAATGTTGGACTGCTAACCAAAAAAATTGTCGGTTTGATTCCCAGCACCACCAAGTTACCACTGTTGGGCCCCTTAATCCCCCCCCCATTGCTCAGTTTTATAAAGGAGATAAAAGTAAGTAACTCTGGATAAGGGCGTCTGCTAAATGATGCAAATGAGTGCAAAAACAACTCATGCCTGGGTTCACACATTTTTTAGGAAGTAAAATATTCTGCACATGTGATTTACCTTACGATGACACCATACTTTTTGGAACACACATGTATTGATATGTTAATGTGGTAGGTGTATGAATAAATAATCCATTTCATTAAAAAAAAAAAAAGTTATCTTAGATTGTATAGCATTGTAAATTTAAATACATCGTGTGTATGTAAATTATGTCCAATGCATAAAAATATCTGGAAACAATTTGGGTTATAATAATAATTCAATATTAAATTTAACCAAACTTGTTACAGCTTCAAGAGCTTAAATCAGCTAAACACAAACCACAGATACCCGACTACTGACACAAAATAAAGAGAAATTTTAATAAAAGGAAAAAGATCTAAAATAATGCAGGAATATGACACTAAAAATAGCTGTAATTCAGGCCAGAAAACATTAGGTGCCAAAATGAAACTGCAGGAATATGATATTAATAATACACATCACAAGGACTTATAATAAACCACAAAATGACTTCACAATGTGGATGAGTAAAAAACATTTTGGATGGAAACATGCTGCAAAAATGTTTAGCCTATCCAATTCATGGGAATCACTGAGGAGAAAATTAAAAAATGACACATAGACAGAGAAAAATAAACAAGGAAAAGGGATGAATAAAGTGGCTGAACCTAAAAAGGTGCAGAGAAAAACAGAATATGATGGAATTAGAATGAAAAAAAAAACATACTGTATAATGCACACTGTATACTGCATATGGTTTTACTATTGTATACATCAAACAGAGTTTATACATGAAAACCATGCTAAGTAGAAGCGTGTGGCTGTGTGGCTGCAGCCTGTCTATACTGTATATGTCTGTAAATGACTTTCACTGGCCGTATGTACAATACTTTTTCCTGCCTTACTCTGATGTGATATACGTAACCCTTCATACATGTTATTTGGGTTGGGTTTTTTTAAACTGAGCTCATTATAAAATAGCAGACTTTAGCACTGATGTGTTAACAAAACCTATTGTAAAACAATGATTTTTATTTCTAGCAAGAAATGTGATCCGATTACTAAAAATATTTGTAGAATTGTTTATCTTTTTTTTTTTTTTATCACAGTAGTGTATCATACAGAAGAACAATACAAAGTAGTGCTGGGTAGTATGAAAAAAAAATATGATGGTATTATCCAATATTATACCAGTTTCATGGTAGATTAGATTAGATTAGATTCAATTTAATTGTCATTGCGGAAGATACAGGTACAGAGCCAAAAAGCATCTAACCAGAAGTGCATAATTTGCCTATTCACAATAAATAGCAGTGTCATAAATAAGAGTATGAGGTTCATAATTACAGAGGTGAGAGTAAAACATGTACAGAAGGTGCAGTAGTATGTAACATATGGTATCTATAAATAATAGATAAATAATAGGGTATATAGTATGATACAATTATAGCTGTGCAAGAAATGACATAATGGATATATAAAAATACAGTATATATATATTGTGAAAGAGACTATATCTGAAATAGGATGCTTAAAAAATTATGGATGTAATGTCAGGTGTCCTAATAATTTTTATGGGATGTGTGTATTGTTATGGTTAGTAGGGTCCCTTTGGTTTACCTTTTAAAGGTGCCTCAAAATTTGCATTAATAATTTCTTTGTGCTTTTTTGCTTAAAGGTATAAAAAAAACAATATGTCGAATATGACCTCATGTATAAATAATAAAAAACACAATCAGAAAAACTTCTATGACTGCCCTGTGACATGGGATATGAGCAGTACAAAAAGTGTGCCAGCCTTTAAATATAATATACTGTAAATAATAGAGTATTTTATATATTTAAATAAATGCCTGAACTCGAATACTTCAATAAAATGACCTCGTGCAAGAGAATAGAATTAATATATAGCATATAATGTAAAGCATGGAAGAAGATTTATCAGTATGACACATCCAAGTCAAGACCACTTCTCTTTACTGGAGTCTAGCTGTGATTTCCACACACATGGTTTACTCTCTGTGCTAATTACGGATACATCATCTCAGCATCCCAGACTCTGCTAAATTAAACAGGCACATTGATTTAGCAGAAACAGGACAGGAAACCTGCTGCTAAATGATAAATTGCACCTAAGCAGCAACACAAGAGCAGTTATCAGAAAAGCAGCAGATCCTTATTCTCATTTCACACACATACACTTAACAGCAAGCTCTTCGTGCTTCTTTCTTCTTCGAAACCCTTAAACACTTTCACCTTACATGCTTCTGTTTTATGAGCCTCTGTGACAGAAGACTTCAGTAGACCGCAGGATGTTGGAAAGCCTTTACACTGTGGCTTTATTTCAATGGTCCGGTGATGCACCAAGGTTTTTTCACTCGTTTGGCAGCTCTAAGCTGAGGTACAGTTTCAGAGATGCAGCAAGATAGCACCAACAATAGCACAATGCTCTAAATGAATCCTATGGTAATAAGAGCAAACCTAAACAAGTCCAAATTTAAAGTATGTTAGGGCAATGAATGATGAAAGAATATCCAAATATATAGTCTATTAAAATCGTTTAAAAAAAAAAAAAAAAAAAGCAACGCCAAAAAAAATGGTACTATACAGGTACCGAATGTTATGCAGAGCTGTTTTACATTCCACTGTATTTTAGATCAGATGAAATTCCTTCACTTAGATTAAATCTGATAATGTAACCCTAGCAACAATGCTACACTATTACACTAGACATATTTTGTACATTAGTGGTCATGCATTGAATGTTTATTGGCTATAATGTACTGTATATATACACACATAGCATGGTTATATTTTCAGCATTCAGTCTGTATTTACATCTGTATATATATATTTAATATCACCCAGTCTGAAAAGAAAGACAATAAAGCAACCAAAGTCAATAAAAGAAAGTTTGTGTTGCCATTTTACTTTTTCAGGTGTTAAAGCTTCAAACTTACGTTGGCTCTTCAGTTGCCACTCTGGTCTCCTCCAGTTCTTGGGCTTGTTTTAGCCAAGGGATTTTGGCTTCCACAGGTACACTCTCTAAAAGACCAGGACAGAAAGGTTAGCAGACACAAACATGTGTATCTCAAAGCAATCAAATACCAAAGGACCGAATTACAACCTTTCTTTTCAGGACTCTGTAACAATGAACACCTGTCTGCTGTAAAAGAAGGCCAGACCGTCAAAGCTTTAAGCAGAAGGCGGCAGTAAAGTGAATGAAAACTCTACTTACTATAATCCTGTAGATTCAAAGCTAAAAATTTTTTTCAAAAGTTGCACTTCCATAAGCCTCAGAAGTGTGTTCTCAGTAAAAGTGACAAATATAGCACAGCCACAGGTACAAAGTGCCAAAATAAATTCCTACCTAAATTCCTTTGAGTTGCATATCAAATAGAACAAAGTTAGACGCTAATTAGACACAGCTGGAGGTCCAAACTGGAGAAAAGTCTGTATGGAACACCCTTGTACATTGGATAAAGAAAATTCTTTCAGTTACCTTGACATTAACAAATCCCTATGGCCTCATCAACCAGCTTCCACAAAATGCACCAACAAACAGAGCATCCATTTACAATCTCCAATATATCCAAGAAATTTCAACAAACTTTCCTGACCAATAAACAGCCACAAACTTCGACAAGGCATCTTATACATCCAAATCCCATCTTTCCACAAATGTCACCAACAGCAAGCCAAACACCTAATTCATAATCTCTAAATCCTATGAATATTGCTATTTATCACAGTCTGACACACTGCAATTTCAACTAATAATAATAATCGGAATACTTAACAATTTAAAATAACTTTTTACATGGCCAGCCATCAATAAACCCAATCTAGATCGAAATCCACCCTTGGTCTGTTTAAACTCTACATTATAGACCACAACCCCCAAAAAATCCAAATAAAACTCCATATTCCAATCAAAGATTAATGAAAGCAGGCTTTTATTGATGTGGTGAATGATTATCATGGTTTGTAGAAGTTGCTGGACAGCAGTAAAACAGATTGTTTAACACAGAGGACATTCTGAGGTCTGGGGGTTTGGCTTTCCAGTCAAGCCTTTTTGTGATTTTTGAGTTTTAGTCATAGCAATCCCACATGAATACAAAATGTTGAACAAAAGTAGGCAGTTTAGATTCAAAATTTAGAATGAAGTAAAAGGCATAGGTCAGATGTGGAAGCAGCTCGTATGTGTAAAATGTAAAATTATAATAATAATAATAGGTTAAACAATAATCCTATTTATACATTTTTATTTTAATCCATTTTAATGATGTGCTTATAGCACAAATATGTTATAGATTTGTTATAGAAACTCTGAAGAAGTTTTACAGAAAGCAGCTGCAGGATGTCAAGAGCACAAGAACATAACGGAAATGGACTGAGACAGAGTATGCACTTGCTTAGGACGTAGGAGTATATTTAGTAATTCTGTGGTTCAGATTATGTGGTTCGGTTTTCAGAATCATACTTTTTAGGGAAGAGTCTCCTAGGCTGACATGTCTCAGCATACATCTGTCTTATTACATACAGAAAGAAGCAGGCAGATCCAAGGACCAAGCTCAGTCCTTCACAATCCTTTCTACTGTTGTCCAAGCCTTTATGACTAAAGGTTGATGCAAGGACGTCTATAAAACATCAGTAATGTATTGTTATGTATTGCAATGTATTGCTTTACTGCAAGCCATTTAATTAAAACAAGTATTAACAAAAAAGTCTTAATGTCGTAATCTAAAAACTTTTAATATTAGCATTTTTTTTAAGTACCGGCATCAAAACCCCTAACCCTAACCCAGCATTAAAATTCTCACAAATTCAACCATTAAGCATGCATCAAATGTCAAGCTTTAAGGGTAAACACTTTTATTCAAATGATCTTCAATTTATAGGTTAAAGTTTGTGGACACTTCACCAGCACACCTACATGTGTATTTCCCAAACTGTGGAACACGCCCTTATCCAGATTACCTTACAAAAGTGCTTTGGGTCGCTCAATAAATAGATTAATACAGGTTGGTTAGATCTTTTTTGTGCAACATAAGCCCAAAATTCTTAAAAAATAACTTAGACATTATATATTATTATCGTCTCTAGAGGACAGCCAGTGACTCGGCTTTTCTGACATTGATGGGAAGTTTATTGTACCACCTTGGTTCATAACAGAAATGTACTTGAGGCATAACTTAGTTATATCCTAAGAGATTGTTGGACCAGTCGAGCAACATTTCTTATTGCAGCATTACATTATTGCTTTGCTGGAACTAAAAGGCTCGAACACTTTTTCATGATGACAATGCCCCTGTGCACAAAGCCCTTAATATCCAGGGAGATGAAGTGTGTTAAAGTTGGAGAGAATGTAGGGTGGTGTCCTGCACAGAGCCCTGACTTCAAACCCACTTTTAGAATAAACTGAAACACAGTCTAAACCTTAGGCCTCTGAACTTACTTTTATTCATGCATCTAAATAGTTTAGGGTGAAGAACTTTGTTCAAAGGACCAGCAGAGGCAGCTGTGAAATTCCACCTTGAGCGATCAATCTTAACTTTTTTTTAACCACACACACAGTAAAATCCTATAATACACAACCAACATTTATGTCATCATCAGCATAATTTAGTAAACTGTAGCTCACCCTGGATTATAATGTAAAAATCCACTATATCAATTAGAAGAACAGGTCTTAAAAGCAGATCGTTGGAGAACAGTGTGGTTATTTAACTGCATGGCTTCGTATGACTAGCTGATCTGAATAATCAAAAGAATTGACTTTAGATTTACTTGCGATATTCTGATTAGTCAGACCAACTGCTATTTTCACAGACTAGTATCAGACATACGGATTTATGCACTCGTCAAATATTTTCTGTCGCTCTCATTAATCAGTCACATTCATCTCCGTAGCGGAACAGCCCTTCTGTTTCCAACTGTTTCTCTTTCCAACTTTCTAAAACAATTTATTTTTGCTGGGATTTTCTGTCTTACTTCATTTCTGCATTCAGTAACAGGACACTTAATAAACCTCCCCTCATATTACCTACGATACCTCACTATTCTCTCATTCCTAATATCTCTCAATTTGTTTTATTCTTTTCATCCCATTTCTGATAGGATCCTGGTTATTCTTTTTTGATTCATCTCTAATTTCTCCTGTCATTTCATTATTCTGCTGTCTGTATCTTAAAATATATATATTTTTAATTTTTATAATCTGGTTGAAATTGAATCCAAAATACATGCAACTTTTTAGATTTTTAGTCATTCTAGCTATGAATGCTATATAATTCAAAAATGTATACTGAATAATGTTTAAGATTCTGGAAAATAGTTATAGGATTTAAAGTTTTGTGAGTAAAACCAGACGACTTGTTTTATCAAAATAATTTTATAATAAATAAAATAAATCTTTGTATTTTATAGTATTATTAACCTCAGTTAGACTTGGTAAACGGCTGGATTTATTAACTGTTTGACTATTAGAAATATCAGCATGGATCTCTTACCAAACAAAATTTAAATAAATCCAAATTAGCTTCCTGCCATTTGTTTATACATTTATACAGTTTCACAAAAGTATTTAAAAACTACCTAATTTAGAATTAATATGCAAGAATCATGTGAAAGAATATCCAAATGAATGAAACCAATTTTACAGATAAAGTTGTATTTCGTGATCAGATGAGACTTGAATTAATTTTAGTTTAACAGTAAACCAATGAGGATTTTCGGATGTCAGGTTTTAGGTTTCAAACTTGCTTCCCTGAACATCTCAATTTACATTTCACATAACAACATAACATTTCACAAAACACATTAATTAACCTATCATCATCCTTTATACTTTTCCTATTTCTCCATTGCTCTGATTTTCCGTTCCGTCTCTTTTTATTTCCTTTCCCCTCTTTCTCATATTATAGATTAAAAAATAATTCAGTGTCTATATTTTCCTAACCTCCTTTTCTTTTTTCTTTCTCATCTCTCAACACTCTATATTACAAGCCGGAGGTGGAAAGGAAAAACTCCCTGGGTCTCCATTAGGAAGAAATCTTGAGAGGAACCAGACTTAAAAGGAAATGCTTCTGACTTAATGTGGGTCCGAAACTCCTGTAAGTTTGTAATACATAAAATAAAACAATATTAAAAAAATCTGATTTCTCATGAGTGATGTGAGGTGATTTCTTATTTCCACTTATATCATGTATACTAATAATTCCTACCTCGAGGTTTGTGGCATGCGATTGGGACTAAGCATTCTTCTTTGATGTGCGGTTTGAAGTCAGAGCTACAGCCCCCTGTGTGCTCTCCTTGGTGATCCACACACACAACCACACGGTAACGCAAACCCCGGCCACAGGTCACTGTACACTGAAAAAACCCCACAGAAAATGGTCTTTAAAACTGTTTCTAATTTAAAATGCAGTAGAACAGTGTCAGGTCAGAACATGTCAGTGAATGGATAGAGTGGCTGTATATTGATGGTGTAATGGCTAAAAGGATGGATTAGGTCATGGATGTGCAAGTGTTTAATTTATAGTGAATTGGACAAATGCATACATGAAGTTTAAAAGAATATATGGAAGAAAAATTATAGAAAGACAGACAGACAGACAGACAGACAGATAGATAGATAGATAGATAGATAGATAGATAGATAGATAGATAGATAGATAGATTAATGATTTGATAAATGCATGGATAATACTGTTTACTACTATTATAATTAAAAGGCAGATAGTTATAAATACATTTATAATTGGATGGATGGCTAAATGAATGGATGGATAGTTGGATGGATGGATGGATGGATGGATGGATGGATGGATGGATGGATGGATGATCAGACAGACAGACAGGAATGATGCATGGTTGGACAATTTGATAGGAAGAAATTGCATAAAATGTGTGTTAATAGCACATACCTGAGACCATTCCATCGCCAACCAATTAGGGCACTCAAAATTGTTGCAGCTTTGTTTGGAGATGGGCCGTGCAGAGTGTGTGCACTTCCATTCCTCAACCTGAACAAACTGGCCCTGCATGTCCTCCTCCACACACACCACACTGCGCTCCTGACTTCCACCTCCACAGGATGCTGAACATGATGTCCAGGGGTTCTGCTCCCACCTAAATTTCCATGCCATGTAAACACAGAAACATACAGAAAGTTTACAACTTTTTTTACTGTTATCATCATTATATAAAATAAAGAAAAAACAACAACAACAATAATAAATTTTGTACTCTACTATTTATGTATAGATGCTATAACGGGGCAGCATTTAATGTTCAACAAAAGGCAGTATTGAATAAATCTCATCCCTCCAGTAAAAAGAAACAATAATTTCCTTGATTAGTTCCAGGAGACCACTTTGCTTATCCGATTCCTTCACTAATTTAAAGATTTAGAGCTGCTTAATAAATATCGAGTATTATTTTAAAACCTAATACAGTGTTTTCAACTTCTTTTTATGACAAACATGTAAATAATTATAACTACGGTATGTATAGAGTGTACGAATAGCAGTGCCACTGTTGGGCCCTCAGAACAAAAAGATCAATAAATACATGTAAAAGTGGATTAGTATTAAGACATTACTTACCGTGGAAGAGGCTGGAAATGATCGTAAGGCATGACCTCTTTAAAGCCATCGCTGTGAAAAAAAACAGGCCTTTTAATATATTTATCCAAACATCCAAATCTTCACACAGTGTGAATCATCAGGCGTCTAAAGTGCATTAGTTTGCATAAGTCACATGATTAGTGTGTAAGATTATAAAATAAAATACAGTATTACAATCATCATAGCTGGGTTGTTGGTTTGTTGGTTTTGGAATACTTGTGGTGTTTTTGGTGTACTTGTAGTGTGTGTGTTTGTGTGTGTCTGTGTGTGTAAGAACCAGCCTTTCGAGACAGGGCTCCATGTTGCACTCCTTTAGCTTGGGTTTTGGTTTAGTGTTCTCCGGATAGCTGTGACAGTTGTGATCAGCAACAGTTCTGTTGTAGCGGACGTCCATGCAGTCGGCCGAGTTTAACTGGTAGCCTGAAAAGTGAATAATGAATTAGTACTGAATTAGAGATCCTGCACTACATAAACATTTTAAAAATTAGTTTAAAACTATTGCCTTGTTTAGGAATGACTCTACTCAGCATATTAATATGACTGTAACGCCACAGCACCAGAGGGAGCTCTCACCGTCATACTGACTCACTCCTGTTTCAATTACTATATAAACAGCACATTGCAAAGTATGGGATTGTTTTTTTTGTTTTTGTATACCATTACCAGGCGTTATTCTTTGTTTCATTGATCTCAAGTGTATGGACTATTGCCCGTTTTTCGGATTTTTCTTTTTCTAACTTTCTCATATGGATTCTACTCCAAGTTTGGCTTTGCTTTCATTACAATGACTCATTAAAGTTACATCAGAAGGATTTTAAAAAAAAATCATAAACATATAGAATATAAATATTTGAGTAGGGATCGTATAAAGCGATGCTCAAAAATAAAGGTAAACTTTAGGGTGCATGTATGTAACTTTTACATAGGAAGGTGCATGTGGTAAATTGGACTTTAAAGTACATGAGTACTAATAAACGTTAAGCTCCATTTTAGGCTTGCTGAGATGGCCGGTGATGACATTGTTACTGGTGTTATGCCACATACAACACTGGTTACATCACTTGTCATTTTGACACAGCGAACAAAGCGACAGTCACATTACATCCCAGATAAACAGCAGGAGTCAAAGTTCATTCATTACATGAGGTCATTCTGTTAAAAAAGGTTCTGGCTTAATATAAGTGAGTTTGTGTTTGTCTTTTCCTTTTTTGTTGCTAACTGCCTCTAAATCGAAAGTCAAAGTAAAATCTGCACTATTTATAAGCTACTTAAAAGTGATGGGAAAAGGGAAGAAAAGGGGGAAACTTCAATGAACACCCAGCTCCCTACACCCCACGGTGATGTCGGTATTACGGGTGTTGTCACAACCCTACTCCGTTTACATGCCTTGAATTTTTGTAACTCACTGTATAAATTAAGTGCTACCACATATTAAGGTTTCTAATTAATCTGTTGATCTGAAGACCAGAAAGACCTGGGTTCAAGCCCCACCACCGCCAGCCAGCCAGCTACCTTTGGGTCCCTGAGCTAGACCCTTAACCCTTCATGCTCCAAAGGCGCTGCATCATGGCTGACCCTGCGCTCTGCCTCCAACTTGCTATGATGGGATATGCGAAGAAAGAATTTTAGTATGCTGTAAATAGTATATGTGACAAATAAAGGCATTTATATTACATTACAACTTTTTCAAAAAAAATATTTTAAGTCTACTTACTGCTTTTATGTGTTTTATCAGGTTATTCAGAATACCCTGTGTCTAATAGAAATTATTTATCTTTAACTCTGTTGGTCTAGATGCATTTAATAAATTCCTGAGTATCAATTATTTTATATAGTCGAACTCCAGGCATATTAGAAAAATGTTTTTATGTTTGAAAGTCAGTAGGTGGTGGACATATTTATTCCCTGGATTATTGGATGAGCAAGCTGTTATGTCTGCTTTGACACTGACAAACTAAATAAAAAAATAAACAGCCAGAATAAACAATGTGTTTTTTCCAGGTGCATTTTATTGCTGTTTTACCTCCTCCACATTTTACAGAGCAGGGGAAGAAGTCTGTCTCTCTCCACTGATAGCGGATCGGCTGGTAGAACATGAACATGACCACTGTATCTTTAGGAGCTGCATACTTTAACTGAAAAAAGATAAATACTGTACATTATACACAGCAGCTTCTGTATGTAACTGAAAAACGTATGCACCAATACATCGAAAAAGAAAAGATTTAAGCAAACCACTTGTCCTGTCAGCAGTATAAAATTCCACATTGTGTTGCGATTATTACTTTATTTCTTTACTCCTCTACACTGCCTGCAATTCATATAAAATTTCTAGCATGTCTTCATTGCGCTTCCTTTGTATTGGTACATTGGATCAGTCATGGGAAGACTTTTTTAGACAACTATTCATCTTTTTTCCGTATCACTTATCCCACACTAGGTCCCAGGGCCTTGAAGTTTATCCCAGGGGACTCACAGGGGAAAAGATGGGGGCCACTAACAAAAAGGGGTTTGCGGTATGTGGTGTCAACCTGTCACAGTGCATAAGTGCACTCTCATGTTATTTCACACACTACTAACAATGTAGAGGTGGCAATCATCCTACAATGCATGTATTTAGTCTGTCAAAGGAAACCAAATGAAAACCACCTAACCCAAAAGATGCAGAGCAAACACCCCCCCATGTCTAACTTACATAAAATAAAAATCTTTCACAATAGAAAATGTTGAATTTAAAGACCCAGTAAGTTCACATTTAACACCACATGACCAAAGGTTTGATCTGGATCCGTCTTAACTGTCTAGAATGTCTTATATAATTGTACGTTGTAGCAGTAAATTCCTTCACTGAAACTAAAAGGCTTAAACATTGTTCCAGCA
Source organism: Bagarius yarrelli (assembly GCA_005784505.1). NCBI lineage: Eukaryota > Metazoa > Chordata > Actinopteri > Siluriformes > Sisoridae > Bagarius > Bagarius yarrelli. The sequence continues at coordinate 5,724,355 of VCAZ01000015.1, read as the reverse complement.
TGACAACGTTTCTGTGCAAAAAGCTATTGAGCTCCATAATAAAGATATGCTTGGCCAGGGTTGGCATGGAAATACACGAGTGTCCAAACCTACTAAAAACCTTTGGAATAAACTAGGGACACTGACTGTATCCCAGAACTCCTCGACCAACATTAGTGCCTAAACTCACTACTACTATTGGGACTAAATGAGCAAATCCTTATAGCCAAACACCAGAATCTAATAAGAAAGCATTTTTCGGATGTGTGGTGATTATTAGAAGAGTAAGAATTAGACTAAATCTGGAATAAAATGTTTCAAAACCACATACAGATAAGATGATCAGGTGTCCATAAAGTGTACATCCTAAAATTCAGTCCAAAATAATATCGAATATCACAACACAGCAACTGTACATTATAAAGCAGGCCAACTTTTCCTTGTTTTTCTTTCCCACCTTGATAGTGAAGTCTGCAGTGAGCGGTCCATGGCAGCGCAGAATCTGTCTGTCAGCTTCTCTTCCTCTTTGATATTCCACAGTGCTGTTGGCCAGAGTGTATAAGCCTGGAGAACTCAACACCAGCTCCTCGCTCCTGTCACTGAGACTGTGAGCTTTGATCACTAACACAGAGACAAACCTACATTAGTCAAAGCACAGGGTAATAAGAAACATACTGCCTGTATGCCTTGTTTTTAGCCTAAACTATAGAAACATATAAGAGTTACATAAAAAATAACAGTAATTGCAAAACAGTGTTGAAATGAGAGGAATAAAATGAATACAGCCAAAGTTGTAGAAGTTCGAGTCAACCATTCTTTAAACCTGATATGTACAAAATCACACACATACATTAAGCAACACACAGGGGTGATAAGTATTAATTGACTAGTAAGGCTAAGCGCCCCGATCTTAGTATAGAATTTCAATTATGGTTTTCATGTTAAATTATTTCCTATTAATAAATGTTTTAGATGAATTAGTATGAAATTAAGCACAACAGTATTACCAGTAATCATAAAAAATAATGCAGAATTATTTAAGGTCGTGAAGCTATGGCTGATTTCTTTCTAGACCAGATTATAGATTGATAAATAGTGAGTTATTTGTAATGTGAATGGAAATAAGAAGAACTATCCCAACACACAAACGCATGTAAAAGTTTAATGTTTTATTTATACAAAACTGAAAACAAATCTGCCTTTTATGATTCAAAATGATGCACAATTTCTACGATTAAACCATACGTGCTGTACACACTATTATTATCTTAAAAAAAATGCTTCCAAAAATTATTCCTTTAAAACCTGCACAAAAAAATGCCATATTTCATAATGTGGTTTATTTAGACAAAATGTCAGTGGATGTCTGAGATCTTTGTATAATCACCTAATCACCTTTTATTACTGATGAGTTTAATTAATCTATAATCTAGTCAAGAAAGAAATCAGCCATAGCTTTATTACTTTACATAATTCTGCATTATTGATCATTTAAATAATAATTATTAATGCAATAATTTACAATGAAACAAGTTACACAAAGAGATTTATGTGTATGAATCCTGAAAACGTAAAGCATAATAGCTTGCCGAAACTTTTTTTTTTTTTTGGCCTAACTGCCCCAAGTTTTATGTTAAGATACAATCTAATCATTTGCATCTTAATTTCTATAAACTCTTATAATTTATGATGCAATAACATTTGCCGCTTAAACAGATTTTCAGCCTTCAGCCCTACAGTTTTGCCAACAACGTCCTGCATTAAGACCAGTTTACTTTAATCATTGAAACACAGCATGACTTATAACCCAAGACCAGTTTTTGAACTCACTGAAAGCAGGTGCTGCCAAAATAAGGAGACCAAGGGATTTGGCTGCTCGCTGACTAAGCTGTTTTCAATTGGTCCCCAGCTCATCAAAAAATCACAAGCAAGTGGTTTGTTTGGTTGTTTTAATTAATTTGGTTAATACACGTTGTATATAAGTTTCCACAAAGAATTAAAATGCATAATAAGTTGTAATCGTTTTCGGGTGCTTGTCATTAAAGCAATGAAGCTCTCCAGATGTTTGTCTTGTGTAGGTTTTTTCAATTAAAATATTGTTTGTGGTATAAAAAAAAGTATGGTTTCCATTTGGGAGTTATTGAAAAGCTAATGGTTTTGCCACACGATTTTAGGTGGCACACACTTTGCAAGGCAGGATTTACAAAACCAATGTTTATTGTCATACACACGCAAACTCTCCGCACAGCAGCAGACCGGGTCGCACACATGCTCAAACGCTGGACGCATTAAGACTTTCCCAAAACAAGCCATCCATTAAATCCATTGCTAATGGAAATCTCTCTCAGCATGGTAACAGTAACCGTAGCCCCATCCACAGGAAATCTGATTAACCATCTCTAACTCGCTTCTAATAATATTTAGTTTCTTTGGAGTTCATGAACTTGACTGCTGCACACTGTAACCTTGGCAGTGCATATGTTGTCTCTCGATTTTCTACCTTTTCGTCTCCACTGAACATTTTCACATCACATTGTGAGTGTCCTGGTAAATGATCTGTGAAAACACATCTTGGCAGTCATCGCAACTCACACTTTACTAGTCTCAGATGGGGGAAAACTGAGGGTTTTTTAACAGTTTCAGGTGAATTATTTTTTTATGTGCAAGGACATGGGAAATATGAATGCTGAGATTATTTAGCACACACTGAACAATTAGGCCCCGTTTTCCCAGTCACCCACTAATGTTAAGGCTCAGCTACTACATTCCCGAGCTCTATTTACTCTGTGCTTTAATGTCGGCCATTTATGAAGTGTGCAGAAATATTATTTTTTTTTAACCTGCAAGTTTTCACAGAGGTTTCAATATGATATAGTCAGTGAATGTCAAAGAGGAACATCCATACCGTATATACAGAAATTTACTGTACCCAGTTAATCATTCGTGTATGTCTTCTGGTTTCTGTACAGTACATTCACACAGTCAGACAATAGAAATCCCCTATGTTATTTGTCTGTTTAAAATTATTGTTATTTAAGGGTATTTAAAGTGACAGGTCACCTACAGTAGCACGTTTATTCAGTACAACAGGATAATATAACAGAGCCACCATTTAAAGAAAGGAATAAAAAAAAAGAAAGATATTTAATTTCGATATATATCTACATAAAAACTGTTTCATATAGTGTATTTACTAAATAGTCAAGCGTGTAAATGCATACAGTTTCAATCCCTGTCTTGTCTAATTATCTATATTTGGAATAGTAATAATAATAGTCCATTACTGCTCTTATTGATAGTTAGTGTCGAGGTTCCTAATTATTTTTTATTTTAGAGCCAAATCACATTGCAAGATTACAGATTAGCTTTTTAATTAAAAGAAAAAAAACCCCACTGCTTATGTAGTAAATTGGGAGCTATTGGGCTGCTAATTGAAACATCAGGATTTGATTCCCAGTACCACCAAGTTACCACTGCTGGGCCCATGAGCAAGGCTCTTAAACCCCTATTGCTCAGACATAGAAAAAAATAAAAAAAACGTAAGTCGCTCTGGATAAGGGTGTCAGCCAAATGCTGTAAATGTAAAAGTAAATTTAGTAAATGAATATGAATACATGAACTTACCTATGATATCAGGCCCCTTAGCTGTGAGTCTCAGACTTCGGCTTCCAAGAGGAACTTCAACCACCAATTTCAGAGCTTAAATAAAAGGAAATAACATAAATGTTATAACATAAAAATGTACTTTCTTTTAACCATAGACCACAGCAATTTCAAATATCTGCTTGTCTCACTGGATGACTGAATGTAAACGTGTCATGTCTAATTTTATTATGCGAATGTCTATGTAAGCAGTTTGTCAGAATAAGTCAGGCTGTTACAAACGAGTAAACTCACAATGTGTCCCTGGCGTTTTTGGTTATCATAAGGTTTATTTTTTACTTTACATTTTTGATTTCATTAGGCATCTATAACTATCTTCCTCATCGCTTTGTGGCAATGTCTTTTAAAAGGCCTATAGAAATAAACTGCATTACCTTGAATAGACCACGACGTAAAGCAGAATCCAGGCAGTTTTTCTACTTAGATTCTTACAGCTTTAGTGGGTCGTGTTTCCTGAATGATGAGTTGAGCTGGGATTCACTGTGGTTTTCTATTTACATTTACATTATTTGGCAGACATCCTTATGCAGGGCGACTTACATTTATCTCTATCGAACCCCGGTCTTCCAGGTATCAGGCCAACACCTTAACTACTGAGCCATACAAATTATTTGTGCTGAATGTTGCTTTTATTATTAATAAATGAGAAAGTTATTGGATAAATAAGTAAGTTATTAAGTAGCTTAAACGAGAAAATTCTGAATACTCCAATGGTTCAGGTTTCCTGAACTATTTTCCTTTCATGACATAGCATATCTTATAAAGCTGTTATATTTAATACCAATCGAAATTATCTATTTACTGTAGGGGATTTGATTTGAACAGCTGCCATTTTCCTTAAAATCTAATCCAGTATTTGCCCAGTAAGCTCCTTTTGAATGATTGAGAAAAGCCCCTTTCATACGAGGACTGGGGCTTCATGAGAGAACCGTCATTATTAATGCATTTTAACAAGAAGGAAAGGGCCATATGCCCAGTCTGGCAGAGGCTACTGCATCCAGTGGTGGAACTCAGCCAGAGTTTTGGGTGCCCCTGAAAATAATCGCTTTTGGAAAGCCCTGGAATTTAAAGTATATAATAACGGAATAATGTTTTGAGGCCTGGTCAGTGGTGTGGGAAATATAATGTAAGTTTCAAATGAAGCGTGCTGTGAAACTTGCCAGTTTAATGTGGCGCCTAGGTTATTTGTAGAAAATATATAATGAACTTAATTTTGGCCGAAAAAAACCCCACTTATTATTAAAATTTCAAGCATATATGATGTAGATACAAACAGGTAAAATTGATACTCTTTTAAAATCATACTTTTCAATAACATCAGCGAAGAAAAAACACACCATCACTTCTTTTTGCAGTTTGTTTGTAGATATTTTGGTTTTAGGGCTATATTTAGTGTTGTTATGTGAGTCACTGCTCAAATCACTGCTTCACTGTCAAAAATAACGTGTGAGCTCACAATTTATTGCACCTCGTGCCCTCTGTTATTAACCAACTTGGTACAACGTCCCACAGTTCTACTGTTGCTACAGTTACACATGCAGTCACTGTAAACAAAAATACAAAGTAAAGTTTCAAGTACGCTCAATTCTGACCTTAAAGTAAATTGTCTTGCTTACTACTATCTAAAATAAGGACAGTTCTAAGTCTAGTACTACTGTCTGCAAAAATGCCATGCTAAAACATATATACACATATACACAGTTTACAAAAAGGTTATTAGGTTAGGTTATATATGAAGTGCATACAGAAAACCTTGATGTTGACATAATTAGAGGTGAATTATTAGCTAGACACTATTTATTAGAGGAAGCTTCATGTTTTTTTAAATTGGGTTACCTACAGAATGCTAAAATAGGCTACAAGACCATCAGCAAGCTGCTTGGTGAGGAGGCGAAAACAGTTGGTTCAATTATTTGTAAATGGAAGAAACCTAAAATAACTGTCAATCTCACTCTGTCTGGGGCTCCATGCAAGATCATGAGATGATCTTGTCGATGACAAGATGGCAGCTGGGACCATAGTCACCAAGAAAACAATTGACAACACACTACACAGTGAAAGACTGAAATCCTGCAGGTCCCCCTGCTTAAGAAAGCACATTTTCAGTCCCGTCTGAGGTTTGCTAATGAACACCTGAATGATTATGAGGAGAACTGGGTGAAAATGTTGTTTTCAGAGACCAAAATCATTCCTTTTGGCCTCAACGCAAATCACTGTGTTTAAAGAAGAAGAAATTGCTGCCTGTGACCCCAAGAACACCGTCCCCACCATCAAACATGGAGGTGGAAACATTATGCTTTGGGGGTGTTTTGTTGCTAAGGGCAGAGGAAAACTTCACCGCATCAAAGGGATGATGGACAGAGCCATGTGCCAGCAAATCTTGGGTGAGAACCTTCTTTACTCAGCCATGGCATTAAAAATGGGCTCAAGAAGAAGCACATTAAGGTCCTGGAGTGACCTACCCAGTCTCCAGACCATAATCTAATAGGAAATCTATGAAGAGAGCTAAAGATTCCAGTTGCCAAACGTCAGGCTTAAAAACTTAATGACTCGGAGAGGATCTGCAACAAGGATTGTGACAAAATCCCTCCTGAGGTGTGTGCAAATCTGGTGGTCAACTATAAGAAACTGTCTGACTTTTGTGATTGCCAAAAAGGGTTTTGCCACCAAGTCTTAAATCATGTTTTGCGAAGACAGCAAATGATTTATAAAATGATTATTTCACTCATTAAAATGCCAATAGATAACTTTCTTGAAATGCATTGTTCTAGATGTTTTTGTTGTTATTCTGTCTCCCTAGTTAGAATAATCAGACCATTAAAATTATAGACTAATCATTTCTTTGTCAGTGAGCAAAGGTATAAAATGAGTAGGGGATTAAATAGTTTTCTTCCTCTTAGTGTGAAAAAACAACTTAGAATAGAAAGTTTTAAGAACAAAATGCTATAACTGTTTAAAGTAAAATTTTTGTTATGGTAGGGTGTGCTGGATAATATATTATTATATTTCAATATATAATATTATATATATCAATATTATATATCTTTCATGTAAGGCAGAATTCAATCCAAGTATTGGTGTGTCTAAAGGACAATGTGTTCAGCGATGAAGATTACTAGTATGGTCCAATGGTTCAGCAACTCTTTATGGCTCAATTAAAACATTATTTTAAAGCATTATTGAATCATATTATTATAAACCTCAATTTACATACATTAAAATGTTTACTCTCCTGATTAAGATGATGTGGCTCGTAATGTAGTGGGTTATGGCTCCGGCACCCACATGTGCAAGTTCAGGTTAGATTCCGGCTTGGGTCTTTTTTTTGGTCCCACCTCTCTCGCTATTTCCCCTATTTCATCCCTCTGTCCTATCAATCAAGGCAAAAAATGCCCAAAAAATATTTTTCAAAAAAGATGTGGCTAAACAAATTGTCTCTAAAAATTAAAAGTGAATCAATGCAAAATCATAACAACTCTAATGACTTCTATTTAATACTAGCAGCTTTATAGGTATTTCATACACCGCATCATACAGACATCTTATTGTCTGAGAAAAAAGAATTACTTCTATACTCTATAATAAGTGCCATGACTAATATTCTAATATTATCAAACAATTATCAAATATGTCTACAAAAATCTAACAGTCACTGAGTAAATCCAAGTGTCCCTAAGGCCAAGAAAGTAAGAAATACAGTGAGTGTATCGGATTATTATTGGTCTTTTCCAAAAACGCAACCCATTAGTGGCCTCATACGGAATCAATAATTCTTTACAAGTACCCAAAAATATCTTCTTTTCCCAGCATGTGCAACATAATGTTCGGCTGTCTGAGCCATAAAACCCAGTATGCAAATAAACCTGCCAATTCTTGCAAAAGCCCAGAGAACCCGAAGAATGTACTTCGGAATGTTTGCAAACCCTCCGCGCCTTTCAAAGCGCCCTTATATGCTTGACCCTGGCCCTGATTAAAATAAGCACACTTCACTTAACTACCACAAAATCATAACGAGACATAAAGTAGCTATTTTAAAATTGAGCTCTTTCAAATAACCAGAAACTTTTAGTACTAAAAGTAACTCTGGGGTTTATTTTACTGCTGAATCAATCCTAAATGACTGCAACCAAATTCAGTATTAAAAAAGCTTTTGTATGAGTTGCTTATTTAAGACATATAATTCATTTCAGTGTTTCTTACCAACCTTTTTTTTTATATCTAATTCGATTACCTGTATTGCTTTCTTGATCAGAGACACTGTGGCTGTAAAGCTGTTATTTAAAAGTCTTTTTTCTGTTACAATTTTTATATGATTTTTAGGTTATGTGAACGTGATAGTGGAAGTGGGCACCTGGAGAAACTCAGAAGCATGGATGGAACTTCAAGCAATTGGCACATACCCAAACCAGTCCATTATGTGGCAGCAGTACAAGTTATAACATTTTGCAGATTTTAATGCAGAGTTTACAAGCGTCAGTTGAATTTGGAATAGTTAAAGACGGAAAAAACACCAGATCATTTTTTCTAAGCTTTGCCTATGATTTTCTTGGGTTCTTTTTCTTGATCAAGTTAAGGTAAAACCTAATATGGTCTTTAGCCAGCTTATCCATCCTTAAGGTTGGTGTTTTGTGCATAATAATGTTAATTGGAAGTCCTAAAACATCAGCAATTTTTGCACCAACAACCATGTCCCACTGGACATTACACAAAACCCATTTTTGCAATTCTGATTATTGATGTAATCTCTTGAATCTCTTGACTTGTATTTACATTTTTTTCCGTACTGTTGCTGCTAAACATAACTGGCTGATTGGATACCTGAATTAAAAGCCAGGTGATTGCTGAAGAGGGCTTGAAAAGCGTGCTTTAAATGGTTTATTCTGAGTGCGTGCCAGGTTTTAAGCTAAATGTGTTTGTGTTAAACTGTTAATGCATAAATAATCAAGAGTCTAAAGAGTATAAATAGCATGTGGAATGCTTGAGTCTGTGTAAGAACATACGTTCCTCTAATGAGACTTGTATCTGTGATTGGCCTCGGATCAGGCGACAGCTCGAGCCATCTCCCCCACACACGCCACAGTTATCCGGCTTAGTGTTGCTGCCCAGCTGCCTATCACAGCCCACTTCCTGCCAAGTGGAGAGTAAAAGAGAGCAAAAAGCAACAAGGCTTAGAAAAGAGAATCAGTATGGTTGTTTATTGTTGAGTCAGTTTAAATGATTCGTTATCTCAATGAATTCAATTAGGTTCTTAATGGCTATTACTATTTAATTGTGTAAATCAACCAATATTTGTGTGTAAAGTACACAAAGACTGATGTTTTGTATGTTTGAAAAAATGTCAATTAATTATTTAAAACTATATTTATTAGTGTTTGGCTACATAAAGGAAATTAGACATTTATTTATAAGCAGTACGTAATCACTTCTGGCTATTCATCTCTCTTTTTCCTATAAACACCTGCACAGTTTACCTACACAATACAAACTGTATTTTAACCACAAATACTTGCTCAATCAAGACCCAGATGGTCAATGTCTCTTCTTAGCATATAGTAAACTTAAAGATACTTCAAAGCATTATTTTAGTCTATGGTTTAGGGTTAGACCATCAGTAAACTATTATTTGGTCTTGGTAGTACCAATTTCCTTGTCAAACCATATATAGTGTCTTAAGGAATCTTCTGGAATATTGAAAGTATTGAAAGGAATATTGAATTGTAGATCGAGCCATACATTTAACCCACAGAGCAATAATAAATATAGAATACCCTCACCTGACATATGCCATTAATGCACATATCCAGAGAATCAGCTTTACACCGAGTGCCATCCAGCACTTTAGGTGCCAGTTCCACTACTAAGCTCTTTCCTTGAGCCTGGCACTTGAGGGCACAAGGTGAGATCGGATCATAACTCACAGGAATCCACTCGTAAGTCTGTCCCTGGTATTTGATGTCATTGTGGGCGGAGCACTGCTGAGCTCTGAAGTCGCCTGACTCGGCTGGGCAGTCCTGATTAGAGAAACACTTATTAGTTTTCCTAATTTTTCTCTTCAAACATGATCAGACCATACAACAAATACAGTTATACATCATCTTTCTCATACAACATTGATACAACTGTCAGAAGTTAGTTTTAAATCTAGTCACATTTCTAGAACACATTAAAAATTAATTGTCTATCTTTTCAATAACCACAATTTTTTCAGGGTTTTTAGATCTCAAGTCAGGGTCTACAGGTGCATCTTAAAACATCAGAATATCATAGGAAGGTCCGATATTTTTTGCAATTTACCTTAAAAAATATGAAGTGTTTATGTTCTAGACTCGTTACACCTAATATTAAATGTTGCAATCATGTGGAAGACTGCTGACATGACAGTTGTCCAAAAGACACTCATTGTTTCCCTTCATTAGGATGGTGAGACACAGAAGCTCATTGATGAAAGGGTTGGTTGTTCAGGGAATGCTGTATCAAAGCATACTAATGGAACGTTCCTGGAAGGGTAAAGTGTAGTAGAAAAAGGTGTTCAAGCAAGAGGGATGACTGTGGCCTTGAGAATATGGGGGAGCTTTACAAGGAGTGGACTGAGGCTCCACAACAATAGCCAAAACACACAGACATGTCCAGGAAAATGGGCTGTATTTCTGTGTCAAGCCACTACTTGATCAGAAACACTGTTATCTGGGCTAAGGGAGATTTTAGAGCACTTCATATTTCTATCCGTTGACAAGCTTTATTAAGATGCTAATTTCTTTTTCCAGCAGGATTTCCAGCATGTGCCGACAGAGCCAAAACTACTCAGAACTTGTTTGCTAACTGTGGTGTTACTGTACTTGCCTGGAGAGCCAACTCACATGACCTGAACCTTATAGATAAGCTATGGGTTATTGTCAAGAGGAGGACAATGAGACACCAGACCCTGTGATACAAATAAGCTGAAGGCCGTTATCAAAGCAACCCGGGCTTCCATTACACCTCAGGCTGATCACATGCATGTTACGCTGCAGTAATACAGTAATTCCTGCAAAAGAAGTGTTAAACTAATTTTGATTATCTAATATTCTAATACAGTGGTACCTTGACTTACGAGTGTCCCAAGTTTTTCAAGATACAAGCCGTCACTCGGACGATCTCCAAGGTAAATGCTGTACATTATACTTAATAAAACTAATTTATTGCAATATATTCTATTGTATTGTTTTATACAATATTCGTTAATTGCAACCATGTAGCAAATAAATTTGCATTGGGGTTTTTTCAGAACGGATTAATGCCATTTTCATTTATTTCAATGCTGAAAATTGATTTGACATATGAGTAATTTAAGTTACGAGCTCCGCCATGGAACAAATTAAACTCGTAAGTCAAGGCACCACTGTATTTCTGGATTTCGAGTTTTATTCAAACCAAAAGTTGTGTTGAGTTGTGAGCATTAATTATCTAAATTAAATAATAAAAATAAAGAATATTTCAGTTTACTGTTTGTGTAATAAATCTAAAATATATTAAAGTTTCCATGTTTTAATTAATCCCCAAAACCTGGCAATGTAAATAGTAAATATGTGACATATTAGACACTGCTGGATGTTAGAGCTGGAAACAGTCTTTAATTAAACTTTGTTAATATTCTACATTATAATTAACTGTGCAGGACAGATACATAAATACATCTTTAAAGCTTTAAACAAATAACAAACCAAATTATCAACTCACCAGCACCAAACGAAGGGTTTTTTTCCCGATTTACCAAACTTTAAATGTTATTTAACACATTTACTGACAAGGACAGCCTGTTTGGTCAGGGACTGATATATAACTAAGAAACTGCATTTAAAGAAGCTGAAAAAGAAATGCACCTGAAGAACCGAGCCCAGAGCTGACCTCGCTGATATGCGGCCAATAATATTTGACACTCAAAGATCCATTTCAAATATAGTTTTTAACACAATAAGTTTAAATATTATGCTGTGACTGGCTTTGACCTGGCAACCACAAAACCATTCAAAAGCAATTCAATGGTGGAAAAAAAGCAGCTGATTAAAATGAATGGAAAAAGGACAGATGGATTCTTGTGTGATGATGGAGACATGGAGGCTGGCTACATAAGATACATAGATGGAAAAAAAATTCCATCTAAATTTATTTTGGAAAGAAATGAAGCAGGGGACTTTACCATATGTTAGACCGCATTTTTAAATGGACATGAAAATAATAGATGTATCTATTACCGGTTAGCTTATAGGTCTTATAAGGGACATACTGTTCTGTAGCAAAAAGAAATAATGTATAACTTCTATAGCTGAAATCATTCGATGAAATAGTGATGTCTGACTTTTGTCTATATAGTGTATATATACATAAGTTTTAAAAAGTCTCAAGTAGACTCACTGTGTTGCTGCATGTCCTGTAACGAATTGTCCTTCCTTCACAATTCCTGCAAAATGTAAAAAAAAAAAAATTAAAAAAAATTAATATTTTGTCATGAGATATACTTAGAGAATGCTAAGACATTTAATACTTAGCAATAGCTAGTCTAACTGACCTGCAACATCACCCTATAAGACAATACAATATTATTTTTAAGTGTCTCAATATTACAAAGTTATATTTGAATTCCATGACAACAACCACACAAGAGGTCATCCTGATTAACCCTGAACATAATCTCTTTAATAAAACATGAATATTTAAAAAAAAATGTGTATTGCAGCAAGAATTTACACTAATAGTTTAGGGTAAAACTGTCTCCTGTGCTAATGCTTCAATATTTTTAGCTAAACAAAAATGAGCATTAAATAGTATCTGCTAATTTATCTTTGTACTTTGTTTCTTGTTTTTCTTTAAATATGCATAAGGTGTAATAGCACAAAGCTGCCGAATTTCCTTCTCTAAGAGAAAACTGTCTTGTATAACGTGATCCTAATACCAAATTGCGAGTCTCTTCTCATTAACTCCATCCATGCCACTCGAAGGTGCCCTTGGTGTAGTCAGCAGTATTAAAAACAGAAAGCAAAGTGTCTGGCAGTGTCAGCATAAGAAAAAGTCCAAAAGTCTGAGTCTACAACCAAAACTTTAGCAGAGCTAAAATAAGCGATTGTATTTTCTGATCATCGTTTACGAAAACACTTTATTCATACTGTATATACCCAAAATTTTTCTTCCATAATGTGTCTACATTAAAAAAAAGACTGAACTGCTTTGGCTTTTAAGAATTATTTAGGAAATTAGATACAATTTTGGTCGAATCATATGTTTTTGGTTGCAGTTGTTTAGTGTCATCTTCAGTAAATAAAGGATTCATTGTGTTATTTTGTGTTTAACAGACTTTATTATATTTGAGGTAATAAATGCATTCTTGGTTGCGTAACATATGGTGAGCTGTTTTATTTGTTTAGAATTTATTTACATTTGAAACGCATTTGGATAACATGGCTCGACGAAAACTCTTAAAATGAGTTTCTCTGTAAATAAAAAAGAATACATTTCCTATCTGAAAGTATCTCCAATACTAAAACAATGTGAATACAGACTCAAAAATGGTAGACTTGCATCACCATAGCATTTTTATATAAGTGCAAAACATTCCTTTATTTCTTCAATTGAAACTTTGAAATAGGGCTGTGTATCAGATATGATATCAAGAAATGATAATAAATCATTCAAGTTATACATATTTTCTTTTAAAGGTACCCAAATAAATATATATATATCCATCCAAATCCAGATTTGCTGATAAAAGACATCTAAGTGAAGCTCTCAGGGAAGTGGTGGCTAATGGTTAAGGTGTTGGACTACCAACCTAAAGATTGTAGGTTCGATTCCCAGCTCCAGCAAGGCCCACTGCCCACTGTTGGGCCCCTGAGCAACGCCCTTAACCCCCCAATTGCTTAGTTGCATAAATGTAAGTTACTCTGGATAAGAGCGTCTGCCAAATGCTGTCAATGTAGATCACTCTACCTATTAATGCTTACCCGAACTTTAGAGAGAGCCAAATAAGGGTTAAAAAAACTGAAGCTGAGCTCACCTTCTTGCTTTTTCAATAAAAGAACTGATAAACAAAATACTTGTGAACATGAGGAAAGATGGTGTTGATTTGGTACATTGTTAAACTCTGGGACTGATAGTGTTTTATGATCATTTTGAAAACAGCATCTGCTGTTTGTTCAGCATTAAAGTGGCAGATGTGTAAGTTAGCCACACTAAAGCAATTAAAAAAGAAATCAGCTGTTTACAAAGTTTTTATAAACAGAGCGAGATACGTTAATTCGGCCATATCGTGCATGGATACAAAATGAAATAACTGAGAACAAAAATTACTGTGGGATCAGGTAGAACTGTGATTCGCAAAACTGTCCCAAGTGCACCTCTGCTTAAAATGCAAAAATATTAAGCCATTATTAAAGTAATTAACAATATCCTCATGTTTAAAAGAATGCACATTATAAGCTGATCCTTAAATCGTAAAACTCTACAATAACAATAAGATTTGATTATGCCGCTACAGTGCCAGCGCTGGTGGAGAGCTAGTGGGAAAAACCAAACATAAGACATCTGCATCTCGTAAGAAACTAAAAAACTCCTGCAAAGAATTCATTTATGCACAGAAAAAGGATTGTTATAATACACACATTCCAAACTGACAGTATCGGGCAATGAGTGCTCTTTTAACGAGACCCGAAACACAGGCTAATTGGAACAATTTTTGATTCTGAGCTACAGTACATCCGGGCCAATTCGCTTATTCAGCTGCAAGTAGCTAAGCAGAAATGATGCATGTCTTTCATCTGAACTGTAAAAGACGGAGAGTTAACGCTTTTGACCTTAAGTTACGGACCAGTGGAAAAGAGTTTGATGTTGTTCCAGAAATTAGAATAAGTAGTTTTATGAATGTCGATAATGTGCGATTTAATATACTGTGTTTAGCTTCTGCAAGAACATATATAATATTCAAAGGCAACTTTTTATCGGTGCTGAGACCAGATGAACAGGGTTGTGATGGATCTTACGGAAACTGTGTGCATGGCAGGGATACACACTGGAGGGTGGACCAGTTTATCTATCAACACACACAAAAAACATTAAAGAAGCTAAATCAATTACAGGTACATACATAATGAAACATAGATATTAGCTCAGTTTAAACATGTACTACTGTTTATGTGGTCAACAATAAATAATTTCCAAAGCTGAGCACAAAGTTAATAAAAAAAACTGCCAGGTTTAAGGGGACAGAAAAATAACAGCTAAACAAAATAGATCCATCTCACTAATACACATCAACTAGGGCAAGGGTGAGCAATCACAGTCCGGAAGGGCAGAGTTTAGCTCCAACTTGCCTCAAGACACCTACCCGCAAGTGTACCTAGCAAGATTAGATATGTTTGATTAGAGTTGGAGCTAAACTCTGCAGGACGCCAGGCCTCCAGGACCGAGATTGCTCACCCCTGAACTAGGGGCTATAGTGACTTAGTGATTGGGATGTTTGCTTTGCTCCACCTCAGTTGGCGGAGTTAGTGTCTTAATCCCCACAATCCAGTTTGGTTTAAATAGTTATTCCAGTTTATTTCCCAATTCCAAATCCTTACATTACATATTTATTGGAACGTGAATAGGTATGTGATGATTGACACTTGGGATATGCTCGACTACAAACAATAGACAATAGAAGAAGAAGAAGAAGTTTTATTTATATAGTGCCTTTCCATTGCTCAAGGTCGCTTAAATACAGAAGACAGCTAGACGTGTATGCCACAAATTTCATTCTGCATGTGTGTATTGTATGTCCTCCCTGTTCTTTATTTGTTTTACATTGTCATGTTTTGATTTATGTCTCCATCTTTATGTCATCTCCTGTTTCATCTCATGTTTGTGACATGATTTTCACCTGATTTCTTCTGAGTTCTTCACATTCCTATGTGTTAAGAGTCTGTATGAACTTTATTTCTTTGTGTGTTTGGCCGCACCAAGCCTCCTATTTCAAGTTTCTATGCCTGCGCCTTGTCTGCTCCTTTTCCTGTAATGCCTGACATTTTGTTTTGTTTTAATTGATAGTAGGATAGCCTACGCAACTGTAGACCTGCCTTTTGCCTAACGATTGGATCAAGTTTGTACTTGTGTCGTTACAACAGCAGCTTGGATAGTAATCCAATTCTAAATAAATGTTTAAATTTTTGTTTTGATAGAATGTTATAGCAGAAAAAACATACTAATATGTTAAAACTGCTTGTAAATTGTGTACTATAACATTTAATACTGTGGTTTTTCCACTTATTTTATAATAGCTGTAAGGAGTTTTATCCTTAGAGATATTTTTGTCTCTAACCCTAGGTAGAAAACAAGAAAACTTAGTCTAAAAGAAGATATTTATTCATTATTTATGAATGAGAGCTTTATAACTGTCAGTGGGCTTTCTACAATATAAAACATACAAAGGGGGATTTTTCTTGACAGCATCGCAAGCTGCAAAACTTTTTGTTTTGTTTTCCTATGAATCTATAGAGAGACAAAAAAGAGGTTGGTGAAGGTTCTGTTTAATATATAACCTAAGTAATAACAGAAGATAACTCTCGTGGGTACTCTAAAGCATTAGCTGTTACTATAACTGGTATTAAAAAACATGCTTTTTCTGTCCTATAATGTCATTCCCGCTCATGTTTTATTACTTACCCAACTGATTAACTATAAACAGTCCGTGGAAGTAGCCTTCCATATGCTATGTGTAATTATATCTTCTGCTTTTAGTTAATGTCACACTGTATTAAACTTTAAGAACAGAATTAAAAGAAAGACAAAGTCTATGATTTTACATTATGTAAACAGTTCCTGGAGTGCACTTGAAATCCCTTCAGTAAGTACTACAGTGAGAAATCATATCTGTTCCACTAACGAAATTGTACAGTTATCATAATTAACCAAGGAAGCAAAATATTCCAACAATAAAACCTCTTTCATTATTTTAATAAAATTCTCATACATGTAAATTTAATAAGTTCATTGTAAATTCTGCACATAATGAATGTGCATTTCTAAGAATGCTGGAATTTTTTTTTTCCCATCAAATTAGCACTTGAATGCATAATTAACATGTCTATTTTCATAGCCTGAAAAGAAGACCACTAGGAGATGGAAAGAAAGGAAGTATAAAGTAAACATCAAGTAGGAAAAAAAATGGCTCTCTGCTTTTCTCTGCCTCATGACAACCACTAATGGGAAGACTCTAACATCAGACCAACAGCTGTCCTCCTAACTGAACATTCCTTTTCACTCGAGTTAGCTGATGATGGGAAGACCGACTGAAATGTGGAAAATCAACCAAAGGATCTAATGGAATCATAGGTAAAATGACAAATAAACGTGCACATTTATGCTTTTGTCCAGAAAAATGCATGGAATCAGATAATATTTAGGTAATAATCACATTAAATATTATAATATTAAAATCAAAATGTGATCTTGAACACGTGGCTCTGGTTTGAGCATTTCAGAATCTGCTAATTGCCAGGGATTTTCACAGCTTGATATCCTCAGTAAGTGCAGGTAGGGGGGTTTGGTGAATGAAATGACAGGCTATGATAGTTACTGAAATAACTATTCTTTACACCCATAGTGAGAATAACAGCATCTTAAAATGCATGGGGCAGACAGTCTGTGATGGCAATAGATCACAAGAGATTCCACTCCTGTCAGTCAAGAAGATAAAAATGCACCTAGACTGGGAACAGACTCACCCAAATAAGACAAAGGTTTAACTAGGTGACATTTCTGTGAACCAGATTTGGTTAAACCTATACCATGTGTCCTTTTTAACCACAAATGACTATGCATATCTGCATTTACGGTATTCGTCAGACTGACCGAAGTTCTGTGAAGTCTTTATTAACGAACATCAATAGTGCTTTGCTGCATCACAAAAAAAGCCCCAAGCTCGAAACTCTTCATTTTTGAAGTGCTAGTTCCCATAGTCAAGAAAATATAATCCTTTATCTGTCGCTTGAAGTCAGTCAATGCCTGGCCTGTTCTGACATTGACAGGAAGTTCATCTCACCAAATTGGTGCCATAACAGAGAAAAGTCTTGTGGCAGACCTACTTTTTATCCAGAGATATGATGGGACCAATCATGCAGTACTTGTGGATCTGAGAAAGAGTGGTGCAGTGTATAGAGTAATAAGTGCTTGAAAATAAGAGGGTGCTGCTCTGCTATTGGGTTTGTAGGCGAGCATCAGTGTTTTAAATCGGATACACAAAGCCAGTGGAGACAGCACAGCTACAGGGTGTCATAGAAGTACTTCAGAAAACAATTAATGCAGCTAAATTGGTGGATCATCTGCCTTCAAAGGTAGACCTGTCGGGAGTGAGTTGCAGTAGTCTAATATTGGTATAGCAAGAGACTGCACACGGTGTGTGGATGAACAAAAACGAATCCTCCTAACATTGTAAAGGACATACCAACAGAATTATGTAAAATTACCAATGTGCGAGACAAAGATAGTCCATGATTTCCCCGAAGTTGTTGCAGGATGTGGTTAAAAAAGGGAAACCAGCAAGTTATCTAAGGAGACCGCAAGATCCTAACCTAGAGGCGATTCACCCGGGAAGAACAGCGGTTCGATTTTTTATTAAGGATATGTTTCAGCTGATGAGCTGCCATCTATGATATATCCACCAAACATGCTAAGATCAAAGCAGAACCAGTGGTGTTTGGGGTAAATAAGGAATGTATGTATTAAGTTTCATCAGTGTAGGCGTAGTAGCAGAGTAGGAGAACCCATGTGAGGAAATGAATTTGCCAAAAAGTGAGTATAGGCAGAGAGGTGAAGAGCCTTGTGGGACATTAATACACAGAACAGAGAGACAGTTGATTGTAAACAGTGCATTTTGGAGAACTGATGCCAGTCTGTAGTTGATGATGTCTTAGGGATCCAGAGCAGGTTTCTTCAGGATGGAAATTAAGTTTCCTCTTTAGAAGGAAGCCATACTTGTCCAGATAATACTTAGCCATTAAAGACTGCAGTTATAAAGGGCAAAGAAACAAAATGGTTTGGAGCATTGTGAAGGGGATTGGATCCAGAGAGCATTTAGTGGGATTGAAGGACAAGGATGGAATTGTGGCAAGAACAGGCAATGTTATGATCTCAGTCTTCAAAAATCAATTTAAATAAGATGTTAGAAAAATAATCGGATTGAAAATTTTTGGAAAGAGCAAAGAAAACAATGGTATGACCACAAGATTTCATTCTAAACTAAAATTTTTGCCTCAATTTTGTCTAAAATGGATGTATTTTGTTTTAATCTATTCACAATATGCATAAAACATACATATAAGGATAACACTAACAATATGTAGCATTAGTACAAAGCTTGATTTTTGATTATACATATACATATACTCTTCATTTTATTTCCACCAACACTGGAAATAAGCCATACTCAAATATATACCTGAATAAACTTGCATAAACATTGAGTGGAGCCTGTAGAAATAAGATATTAAAAAGAATAACGAATCAAGGATGCATGTTTCTTCATTGACAAAACTTTTTCAGAAGTGCACTTCTTATATAGTAAATTGATATTACAGTGAAGAGATAGGTTAAACCAATAATCCTCTCTAAAAACTTAAATTTGGGGGCAGATAAATATGCCAGACACTGTTTTGGCTTTTTATCTTCTATACCCGCTTATTCCCTAATTCGGGGTCACAGGGATCTGCTGGAGCCTATTCCAGCCGTCTCTGAAAGGGCAAAAGACAGTTGGGGTACACACTGGACAGGTCACCAGAACCCTGTTCTTCTTGCTATGAGGCAACAGTGCTAACGCTTAAGCCACCGTGCTGTCCCATACAGTGTAATAATAAATAGTAAAATTAAGTTTGTCTTCATAAAAATAAGAAATCTAAAACTTAGTTTATGCCAAAGCCAGTAATCAAATATATTCATATTGGTGTCCTACATTTTTCTACATAAAACAATGAAACATAGCCTAGCCAGTGTTATTATTCTTATTCCGACATTAAAAATAGTCATTTTAACAAAATATAGGTACATAATAAGGAATATTTATATTTCTAGAATTAGGTATGTTTTCTACATGCAGGTTGTGGGGAAAAACTAACCCTCCATTCAGACATCTTCGTAAAGAATAAGAGGCTCCTCCTCCGCAGGTGCGAGAGCAGTCACTCCATGTTCCCCAAGCATCCCATCCGTTGTCTCTTTCCTCATCAGAGCGTGTAGTCCTTGATGTCTAAAACACACATCAACATACAGTTTTATTCCAAAATAGATCCGAAGACTTTCTTTAACCTAAGAGTGCAACATAAACCCATCAATCCAATATGCTTCCTATCCTATCAAATGAAGATCAATAACAGAGAAAAAATAAAGACAACAAATTCAATTAAGGGGAAAAATAATAAGCAGAGCGGTTTTACGTGAGAATCCTGCAAACCTCAGAGTAAACACGACTACTATAGCTTCTGCAACATTACTGTATGTACCCTCTATACATTTCATGAGCTTTGTATCTAAAGAAAAGATCTTTAGCACCCTAGATACACATATGGATTTCCTCTGCTGAGCACACAGAGGAAACTGAGCTGTTGGGGTTTGTGGGTTTGAAGACATTTCACATAGTAGAAGTTGTAGAATAATATTATACTACTGTATGTGTATTTTGAATTTCACAACCCATTTTTGCCCAACCCGAGTCAGGAAAGTAGCTTTTACTGAAACTTGTCAAAATATGTACAACTGGCAGAAATTTAAACATACAGTCGATCTCCAGTCTCAGATCACGACTTATACAACATCTGGTATGTGTAGCATATCAAATAGCAGTCATTATTAAAAGCAATGTATTTTACTCTCTTGGATCTACATTTTCTTGGGTCTTGTTTTTTTTTTTTTAACCCCCAAAAAATATTTGAAAAGTCTGCTCACTGTTTCATTTCTGTTGGCAAAATTTTTAATTATGTCTAACATTGTCTTGCATATCTGTGAGATACCCTGTGTATCTGTGAGGTACCCTGTGTATCTGCGAGGTACCCTGTGTATCTGCGAGATACCCTGTGTATCTGCGAGGTACCCTGTGTATCTGCGAGGTACCCTGTGTATCTGCGAGATACCCTGTGTATCTGCGAGATACCCTGTGTATCTGCGAGATACCCTGTGTATCTGCGAGGTACCCTGTGTAAATCTGCGAGTACCCTGTTATCTGCGAGGTACCCGTGTATCTGCGAGATACCCTGTGTATCTGCGAGATACCCTGTGTATCTGCGAGATACCCTGTGTATCTGCGAGATACCCTGTGTACAGTGTGCTTACTAATCACCGGTCTGAAATGATTAAGCATCTAATTAAAGAACAGAGAACCATGTGACCATTAGCTATGTAAATTCAGAAAGGATATATTACATTGCACTTTATATGGTCGAACACCTGTGAATTCTAGGCAGCTAAAGCACAATATAGTCCTCACTGTGACCCAAATCTTTACTGTTGTGGTTTTAGAAACCATCGAAATGAAACATTTTAATGGGACATGTGCTTCAGGGCAGTCTGTTGCATCATGTGTTTTGATAACATCTCATACAGAATGGAGGTGATTGTTTAATGCTTCCTGGACAGTGTGACTGTGTGTTTTCTTCCGCAACATAGGTAATCAGTTAATCAAACGTAATGTTAATGTGAGCTCTTGTGAAGACTGCGTTTTGGTAAAGCATAAACTGACCATCTTGATAAAAGCAAAGCCTTATATAAAAAATATAAAAAGTATTAGTCTAGTTTTCTGTAAAGTAAAGACAATTACATTTTTTTAGAATTGCGTATTACAAATCTAGTGCTTAGCCGTAAATATGGTTAGTTGCTCGTTGTAAATCTCATCCATTCCAATTTTAATGGGCTATGGTTCCAATCAAAGCATAAACAGCTTTTGGCTCAATCTTAAATAATAGTGTGTGCTTGGTTCTTAAGCCCAAATCCCAAATCTTAATTTGCATGTTTAAAGTAGAGTCATTTCGACTCCTAACTAAATTCAAGTTAGGCTTTTCTAATCTGAATATTATATGGTGGCATTCCATTTTACTCGACAGTTCCTTACAAATCTCTCAAAGGCCCTTTTTTCCTCCACCAGGCGCAAAAGCACAGTGTAATCACTAGTCAAGGAATCTAAAAACGAGATTTCGCACACCCATTTACATTTAGAAGGAAGATGAGTTTCCTGTAATGTTGTTCCTCAAACACCACCCTATTGAGCCGAAACTGATCAACACACTTGCAACATGTTGTTGCAGGACATTATTTTCACAAAAAAAGAATTCTAGATCTCTCCTCTGAATATAAAAAAAACCTACTAATTTATTCCCAGACTTTATTTATCATTCTCATAGTTTACCTTTCAACAGGTTCCGACACCCCTGCCTAACAGCTAATGCCCACAGCCTTGAACCTGAGCTAGGTTTTTCCTACGTTTATTATCTAATTTAAATCCCATTCACTGTTATTCTATTTACTCATGAAGACATTTCTAAGTACTCAAAGAAACTTTCTTACTCTAACAAACAATAACGCTGTAAGCAGTAAATAAATTGTAAATTTAAACTAAAGCATCTGGAACACACCATGGGCAGATAAGTATGTCCTGGACCCAACCACTGACCAGATAGAGGGCATTTGGCTCAGAGTGGGGTCAGCAAGCAATTTAACAATTTTATAGAAGAAAGAAGGACAATAAAAAGATAAAATCATGAAAAGATAAAAATATTGATGGGACAACCATTTGATAGCTCAAAATGTCTAGTTACACTTTCATTGTATTTAGTTAAAATAATTTCATCCAGAGCAACAAGGCAGAAATACTACGCAGCTATGCAAGCAATTATGGGTTTATGGGTTTTGCCCGAAGGCCCAATCCAGCTGTTGTAGAATTTTTCTGGTGTTACCGCTAATTGGCTAAAGCACCTAAAACCACGGCCTTGAACATAAGATCAACTTTTTAACTATTACTTACCAAATTCAAATCACAAATGTTATTTCACTCACTCCATTCCTATCCAGCTTTATAAAAAAAAACCTTTCTCGTTCATTAAGCCAATCCTTTACAGCAAGTAACAGCAAGTAAAGGATTTTAATAAAAAAATTACAATAAGGCAAACAAACATATTTCAATTAAATCTGTAAAAACTAAACCTTGTACCAGATCCATGAGCATTAATGACAAATGTTAGTTTTAGATAAGGTAGATGTAGCTGTAGTCTCATTTGAATAATCCTTAAATCAAAACCGCTTTGAATACTGAGAAATAAAGATATTTCCCATGTTTTTTCCATTACTTACCAAAACAACTGCAGTGAATTTTCTGGATTAGGCTTCAGTTTAATGTGTGCTTTCCAGTGCTACATGTGTTGGCCGTGTGTGTCCTGATTCCTGGAGTTGGACAGCCATGTTGGAAATTCAAGAGCTTGTTCTACAGCAGCTCAGATTAAAGTGTCTATCAGCGGCTGCCAATGAAAACATACTGTTGCTCAAGACACAGGTTCAAACCATGGAACCTTTAGTCAGCAGGCAAACTTTTACGCTTATACCACACACACACACACACACACACACACACATATATATTTACATACATACTCTATATGACATAGAGACAGCTGCTGAATGGAACACCACCAGTCATTCACACTTGGGTCCATTTTAAACTTTTTAATCCTGGGAGGTGGAGTGTGTGGTGTGTGTGGTGAAACTGCAGTGTACAGTGCTTGGACTTCCTGCTATTCTGTAATGAGTGAGGTAAATTCAGCATGGGTGGCATTGATTGTCTAAAATGACTGAGGTGATGTAACTGAAGACTGCAATTTTTCTCTACACTTTTTTTAACCCTGGGTTTCAGTATGTTTTTAAGATGTGCTGACAGTTAGCATTGATGGACAGTGCTTTCCTCCATTATCATCGTTATCAACATACCAGCTAATGACCAGCTATGATCTTCAAGAATCAATTAAGAGACTTGACATTAAGTCTAAAGATGGTTCCGACAATTCACTGAGACTCAACACCAAAAGAAAACACTATGTTGTTTTTTCTTTAATTTGTAACCCATCTACATGTGCTGTGAGGTTATTTTACAAATATTTACATTACAATAAAGAATACATACATTTTTAATGCATTGCAGTGACTTGCATTTACCTCTTTTATACAACTTAGCAATTGGGGTTAAGGGCCTTACTCAGGGGCCCAGCAGTGGGAACTTGGTGGTGCTGAAAATGGAACCCTGATCTTCCAATTACACCTTAAGCACCTTAAACACTGTGCTACAACTTCCCCCACAGACATGGATTTATACACGGGAGCCCAGACTGGTCAACATCAAAAAGGAAAAAACTCTGAATTTCCCAGTCTACCCATGTTTATTTTCTAAGTAGGTTAAAATGGGGTTTTCGAAAGTTTAGGTCTGTTTATTAAATTACTTAATTGCATTTGGCTTTGCATTACGAACATTTATATTGTGTGTGTGTGTGTTTTGTTATGCTTGTGTAAATGTCTGTGTATAATGGGAAAACTGCAACATGTTCTCAAGCAGACATTTGCATATTTTACCTTCTGATTAGCTCATTATCTTTATGCTTATCTAATGACCCAATGACTCAGTACCTGTGGATATTGCACATGCAATTACGTACGGACGATACTAGATTGGAAACAGCCTAATTATTCTGCGTAATTTGTAACTTGTATAAAAGTTTGTAAAAGACAACATTTTAAAGGTCTAATTTTATAATTATGTCTTTTGTTAGAGTGCGAAAAAACCCAAGTGAAAAGTCGTGTTTATTAGGTGAGCAGATTATAATTATAAACAGCCTCACAATGCAATGTGATTTCTACAATCCACAAAAACAGGAGCTATCTGGCACAATCAATCCAACTGAACAAGGTGTAAGATACACAAACCGACTAGTTGTGAGGTTTTTCCCAAATGAACAGGCCAGCCAGACATAGCTGACAGAAGAAAGGGAATGAAAAAGAGTATGGGAGAGAGAGCAGAGAGAGAGAGAGAGCGCAGAGAGAGAGAGGGCTACAGATCTATGACTCACAAAAGCCTCAGGAGTACCCATTAAATAACACTCAGGAGAGAAAGCATTGAACAACTGATGAAAAAAAGGAGGAAAAGGGAAGGATGGAAATAGCAAAAAGGTATTTGAGATACTTTCTACTTCTAAATTTATAAGAGCACTTTGCCATCTATAAAAAATCTTCGGCACTGGGTAGTTATAACTCAGTTTAATGATGTTTCGAAGTGTATCATTCAAAGCAAATAATGGTGTCTCTTCTTATCCATACATTTATATTTACAGCATTTGGCAGTCGCCCTAATCCAGAGCGATTTACATTTATCTCATTTATACAACTGAGGAATTTATCCATCCATTTATCCATCCATCCATCCATCCATCCATCTATCCATCTAACCATCCAATGTCTTTCCCCACGTATTCCTAATTAGGTGTACACACTGGACAGGTCACCAGTACATTGCATAGCCACATACAGACAAACAACTACACACACTCACACTAACTCCTATGGGCAATTTAGAATTACCAATCAATCCAACATACAGGTTTTTGGACTATCTATACAGCAATACAAAGCGGAGTATCTAAACATCAATTTATACAAACTATATGAAAGAGCTACATTAGGTTTGTATCTCTTTGAATACAAATAAATTTTTTATATTTTTAAGCGTACTTTAGATGATTTACAAATGAATTTGTTTGTTTGTTGTAAACTTCATAAATGAGGAATGTTTTCTTTAATAATTGTTACCTATTTACATTTTTGCAGTATTCCATATATACACTGCTCAAAAAAATAAAGGGAACACTTAAACAACACAATGTAACTCCAAGGCAATCTCACTTCTGTGAAATCACTTAGGAAGCAACACTGATTGATAATCACTTTCACATGCTGTTGTGCAAATGGAATAGACAACAGGTGGAAATTATAAGCAATTAGCAGGACACCCCCAATAAAGGAGTGGTTCTGCAGGTGGTGACCACAGACCACTTCTCAGTTCTTATGCTTTCTGGCTAATGTTTTGGTCACTTTTGAATGCTGGCAGTGCTTTCACTCTAGTGGTAGCATGAGACGGAGTCTACAACCCACACAAGTGGCTCAGGTAGTGCAGCTCATCCAGGATGGCACATCAATGCGAGCTGTGGCAAGAAGGTTTGCTGTGTCTGTCAGCGTAGTGTCCAGAGCATGGAGGCGCTACCAGGAGACAGGCCAGTACATCAGAAGATGTGGAGGAGGCCGTAGGAGGGCAACAACCCAGCAGCAGGACCAAACAGAAGGAGCACTGCCAGGGCCCTGCAAAATGACCTCCAGCAGGCCACAAATGTGCATGTGTGAAACAGACTCCATGAGGGTGGTATGAGGGCCCGACGTCCACAGGTGGGGGTTGTGCTTACAGCCCAACACCGTGCAGGACATTTGGCATTTGCCAGAGAACACCAAGATTGGCAAATTCGCCACTGGCGCCCTGTGCTCTTCACAGATGAAAGCAGGTTTACACTGAGCACATGTGACAGACGTGACAGAGATGGAGAACGTTCTGCTGCCTGCAACATCCTCCAGCATGACCGGTTTGGCAGTGGTTCAGTAATGGTGTGGGGTGGCATAGAGGTAGCCTGCCTGCCATTACGTACCGAGATGAGATCCTCAGACCCCTTGTGAGACCATATGCCGGTGCTAACACACTCCATGAGGGTGGTATGAGGGCCCGACGTCCACATCGTCATTTTGACTTGTTTTAAGGACATTATATCAAAGTTGGATCAGCCTGTAGTGTGTTTTTCCACTTCAATTTTGAGTGTGACTCCAAATCCAGACCTCCATGGGTTAATAAATTTGATTTTCATTGATCATTTTTGTGTGATTTTGTTGTCAGCACATTCAACTATGTAAAGAACAAAGTATTTAATAAGAATATTTCATTCATTTAGATCTAGGATGTGTTATCTTAGTGTTCCCTTTATTTTTTTGAGCAGTGTATATAGACCTTAGAAAAGATTTTATAAACATTTCCTATACATAAATAACATATATATTATTTATTAATAATTATATATAGAATTTACAAGTAGAAAATAAGACTCCCAGATTAATGAACAACTTTAACTCCCTCTTTCACTTAATCGTTTTAAATAACACCTAATGTTTGCTGGCAGTACGTGTACTCAGTAATTATACAAAATTTCACTAAAGCCCTTAATATAGTCAACAATCCAACATTTTGATTTAAAATTTTACACTTTTTAAGATAGCCAGTTTAGCTTGACCCAAAAGAGAATTAGCAAGTTTACAGTCCCAGTGGTGAGAAAGCTGATATCTACTACCAAAAACAAACAGTGTCTCATTAAAAAAAGAAGTTTAGACAACAATGTATCATGTAGTACGAACGGAGGCACCAAACAAGAGCATGTAGGTGAAACCAGAGGATTTTATCTGGAAACTAACTGATTGGTGGCCACTGTGCAAATAATTATCCTCCACTGTGGATCTTCATTTCTCTTCGGTAATGGAGGCTCATATTTCTAAAGTCTTCATGACCACCATTGTAGGAAAAAAATGAGCTTTCCATTTAGAATCAACCCTGCCCTTTAACAGTTTATAATTCATATTTTTCAGTTGTTTCTGACAATAGATTGAAAATCTAAAACTTTATATGCTTTCAAAAACAAGCAGCATCATTTGCAGTAATTCTCAAACTCTTTGGTATCACCTTTAGAACAGGAAAATACATGGAGTCATTTTGACTTAAATCATTTAAAAAGACATACAATTTATGAAAAAAATGCCTTAAAACTATTAATCAATGTAGTCATAGTCGTTATTAATCTAAGACCAACACAATCAGCAAAGGTTTGTGCATTTAAAGTCAAGCAAATCGACCCTTCCTGTTATCCCTGCTTTGTAAAACATGACAGTAAAATAACATGACAGTCTTATTACTTTGACTCTATGTGAATGAGGCCTTTCCCCTCTGCCAGGGGCAAGTGAAAGACCATCCCAGAAAAAACCCCCAACAAACATCCGCTGTAACTTTGATACAAGTTATTTCAGAGGATTCAAATGATGTAAGTTTATACCACAGCATCAAAGCTGACAAGTTGTTAGCAAATCAAAATAAAAGTGGTCGTGCTAATTAAGCCAACAGATTTGTAGTGAGAGAGAGAAACAGTGAGAGAGAGAGAGAGAGAGAGAGAGTGAAAGAGAGAAACTAATAATTTATTAATTAAATCAATAAAGTTCATAATTAATGTTAACAACAATGAACAAGCGAGAGACCATACTTACTACTAAATCATAAAGTTAAAATAATATAATAAAACTTTAATAAAAACAAAAAGGATTTATTTTTTAATACTGGTAATACACCTTTTGTCCAGCATTTGGCAACTTTTGTTTTCACGCTCCCCTTTGTTAAAATGCTCCAGATCTTTTAAATTGCAAGGGAATCTGTGTTATACAGCTCTTTTAAAGTCTTTCCACAAGATCTTATTAGACTGTCGACTCGGGCTTTGACTGAGCCATTCCAAAAGGTTAAATTTTTCCAGTAGCCATTCCTTTGTGCTTTGTGTCTTTATCATGCTAAAATGTCGAAATGCCTTACTTGGGTTATGTAATACGATGAATTTTTTCCGAAAGCTTAAAATTTTAATTTTGAAAAATTACCTATAAGAACAGAACACAAACGTCACATGATTAGTGTGATTACAATTCAATTGAAAAAGCTTTATCGTCTCAAGGAAGTGGTGGCTCATGGTTAAGGTGTTGGACTACAAACCTGAAGATTGTGGGTTTGATTCTCAGCCCCACCAAGCGACGACAGCTGGACCACTGAGCAAAACCCTTAACCCCCGAATTGCTCAGTTGTTTAAAAGAGATAAATGTAAGTCGCTTTGGATGAGGGAATCTGCCAAATGCTGTAAATGTAAATATCTGTCTTCCTGATCTTTAAAATTGCTTTCATTTTAAAAAATACATCTAACAATGTTTTGTCTTAGCCTCTTTGCCGTTCTGCTTTTGGGTATACTCTTTTCAGGCTGTTTGGGGGGAATTCATTTAGAACTTACTCACAGCATTAATCTATCATTCTGTTTTATGCCACATCAATGCATTGATACTTCTGCTGTAGTCATTATCTTTAGCATGACTTTTAAATGGTTAGCTAACGTCTAAACTTAATGAAATAGCCTAGCCTTTCTGCCTAGTGTTTTCATTTCTGTTATATGAGGAAGGGTTATTATGCTACTGTTTTGACAGCATTTATATAAGTTTAGTACAGATAACATTCTGATTATTGCGTTCGTTTTTCTGAATGTGGTGTCCTCAGCAAGAAACTATCCTCGCATTCCTTTTTGATTGCTGCCTCCTTGTCAGTTTACATGGTGAAAAAGTGTTGCCTGATATTAATAAGAAAACCAAACACAAACAATTCCACAAAAATGCATGAGCTTTGCTTATCTTAACCTTCATCTTTCTACTTTATTAACGCCTCCAATACATTGTTCACATTACGTATTAAAAAAAGTCCAATATATATAGTATATATACTGTAAATACCGAATAAATTAATATGGCTCCTACTTAAAAACTGTTTGGACACCACTGTTCTATTCTAAACTAATTATAGCTTTTTAGGATCTCCTTTTTTTCTTTTTTAGATTCATGTCTAATTTTTTTCATCTTATGAGGTCTTATCTTGCTGTACCAGTTTTCATTAAAGGCTGGCAACAGTTCTATGCCATATTGTATTTAACTGATTTTCTGTACTCCCCTTACACTAGTCCTCCTCATCTGCTAGTTTCTTTGTTTATTAGTTTCTGTATTTAGTCATGTTTTCACTGGATTGATCTAAGCCTGCTTTCTGAATGACGACTGAGGTGCCTTTGTTTATCTGTTTGAAAACCTGCCATAAAATATGACTGTGATTCAAGGACAAGTCTTGTTGATGCTGACACAGTCTGAGATTTTATCTAAATATTGGTAGAAATCCAAAAAATGCTGTCCCTTGTTTTTACATACATGTTCCATGTGAGCCTCATTTGCTTTTTGAGATTTATTCAGACTTTCATAATATCAATCATTGCTGCAACTTTCCTAATTATACTGATTTTCAGCAACTCGCCATTGTTACATCATCAGCCAAAAAAGCGATTTCTCTAACAACCTGCGACAAGCACAGATAAACTCAAATCAAGTCAAGTCAAAGTCTGGTCGGGTCGTATAGGGTTCATGCTTGTCTGTGTACAATTATTCTGCTGTCCTCAGCATCAGTGCCAAATTGTAGTCAAATGTTTCAAACTGCCAAAACTCATGTTAGACTTCATGACTTAATGCAATGTTATGACCCATCAAATCCAAATGTATAAAAAGGTTGATGAAATAAAGTCATGAGTGAACAGCTTTCAGCAATCAGCAATGAATAAGTTTTAACAAAAATATATACCCATTTATTTTATTATACATGTTTTTTTATTTAAAAGAAGATTTAAAATGATATTCCAAAAAATAATGGAAATAATATTAATATAAAAAAGCTATTTTTGTCCATTTTTAAATTGGTAACAACTCTACTGTTGTGATTAATTACATTCTGTTTTTGTTGCACTCGTGTAAAAGAGATTTTACATTAAATTACTATAAAAAAGACACAGTATTTCCCTAATATGATGTTCTGTCAAACAGAAGCAAGTAGAAGCAGGTAAAAAATACAGTAAAAGTCTAAAACAGTGGTGAATTTAGATTTTTTTTTTTTTTCCGTAATTGTTAAGCGCCATTTTCAGGTTCCAGATTTTCAAGTTGTTTGGATGATTAGCAAATAAGAAAAAAAAAACTTCCTGATTGTTATCAGAACCACAACATTAATCATCTTCTTCTCCGAAGAGACTTAAATCCATTAGTGCTTATGGGTAACAGCAGCATGTTTAGTAAGAAAAAACTGTTGCATCTAAATGGAGTAAAAAGACATCTGTGCTAAATGCAATGAGCTTTAATGGGTTTTTGCTTTCAGTAAAGCATTGCTACAGAATAATCCGATCCAATTCATTTTGATTGATTAGTCACGAAATAAAAAGTGACCGCCTTTGTTCGAATTCCGTGTAAAACTACTGTTAATTCCTGGTAGATGATAGAATATTTTTCTGTTGTGTGTGTGGCCTGTTTTGTAAAGAGTGCTGATTGAAGTTATTGCAGACTTCCTGCCAGTTAAGACTTCTCTGATCTACGGCAATGAGGTATTCCAGCCTGCGGACCCGCTACACATAGTATATGTTAATGTTTTTACAGCATTTTTTATAACTTATAACCTTGTGTAAAATTTTCTTTTAATTATTGTAGTTCATTTTGTACAAAAAAACATGCTCCAATTCATGATCACGCTTTCTCTCATTTTGATGCTGGATGGATAGATTGATTGAAGCTGTATTTACATCATTTTTTAATAAGGCTTATTCCACATAACTAACTAATTAGATACCTGCATGATCGTGTAGGTGTGAAGTACAATAAAGTGGACGGCGAGTGTGGATTTGTTCTAGAACCAAAGTCGTGTCGTGTTTAAATTGGCAATAGCCTCAGTGCAACACCAGGACTTTACACAGCTCTGGCAACTGTCAGTCCAAACGCTCTGTAATTTTGTTGTGGGAACGGGAAAGCAGGAGCAAAGTAGGTTTTGAAACCTGACCTTATCGTGTGTTGACGGAAAAGAGCATTATAACGAAGAGATGACAGACATTTTCTAAAACGCTGATGATATCGTGTCAGGAAAATGTGCAATAAAAATAAAAAAGACATATTGAGACAGGTAGAGCCGGATATTTGCACTCCGACAGTTTTATAAACATCATTGGAATAAAAAAGCCAAAGCCAACTGTATATCTCATCACATAAATAACAAAAGCAGACCTCAGATGATGTGTAAATAATACTCGTTAGGAATTTAAAGCTTTTTCTTTCTGCTTCATTTTACTGCTGCTTGTAAAATAGTCTTTTCTACAAAGTTTATTGCTAATAATAATGTTGCCCAGCCACCAGTAAAAATGACAAATACTGCATTATAAAGCTCCTAACGGCTCTTTAATTATGCATCTTTATGACTTTATCAGCTGTATTAATGTAGCCGCCTGCAGTTTACAATAGGAAGATAATCTTATGGCAGTTTGAACTTCCCGATTTAACACTGCAAGTGAAGTAAGAGGGAATTACAAACCATTTTCAGACAGCTTTTTCTATTTGGATCAGCAGTAACAATAAGGTTTAATTAAATAGAATAGAGAGACACAGAGAGAGAGAGAAAGTGTGTGAGAGAGGGAATAAAGTGTAAATACAATATCAGCATCTATCCTGCAACCCCATAATTGAATATTTAACATTTAATTAGCAATGCTGTAATTATTTTGCTAGTTCAAATGTAATTAGTTATAAGATAAAGTTATAATAGCAGTTAAAGTCTAACTAGTATTCTAAATTAAAAAAAACTAAACCTTCTCCTGGTGGCACGGATGTGTTGTAGAGAAATGTAGCAGAAAAATGCCTCGCTGCTTTGATACCGGTATTTGATTGAATGATTTTAAATGTATAAATGTATAATAATATATAACTATATTAAGATCTAGGGGTCTGAGTAAAATGTTTACTGGGAGGTTAAGCACATACAGTATTGTGAAGCGTGCATTTGATCTAGTGTACCAGTATCGAGCTGTTGAAATGATGTGACTCAAAGCACTTTTGTACGTCACTCTGGATAAGAGCGTCTGCTAAATGCTGTAGATGTAAATGTACTTGAACAAAAGCGCGAAGTGATGGTAATCAGTGAAAAAAATGTTGATGCAGGTAAATTCTGCATATGTTGGTATAAATCAGTAGAAAGTTACTCTTTTTTGCACAGTCTATAATAAGTATTTAGGCTGATGTTTTACTTAAGAAGCCTAAAGTGATAGTTTGCTATGACTAAATATCAACCATTGGTTGATCTTTACAAATCTACTGGTACACATATATTATCCCAAATTGTTTTGTTGTATTCAATATTTAGGGTATTTTTTAAGTTTTAGCTATAAGAAATACAGATGCAATTATAAAAAAAAATGTTCTGGAAATGTAGCGACAAATACTTTTCTAAAATATTTACATAAAAATAACATCAATAAGCGTTTCATTAACTCATTTTGGAATTGCAAGCCCATGTTGAGCCATATGATATTTTTGTTCTCTTTTTTATAGATTCAAAATTGTCATATTTTTTCCATGTGAAAAAGTGTGGGAAAAACTAGCGGACTAACTAATTAGCAATATAAGCTTTATAACACAAAGCCTGAAGAAGCAAACACGTCAATTATATCAAAATATCTTGGCAGGTTAGCTACAGGTGTGTCAATATGTGTGTAAAAGTATGACTTTTTTGTCTAATGTTTTGGTTTACTAGAGTAATTTCATCAAAGCTTGGTTTGTTACATGAAAATCAGGAACCATAATCTCCTTACATTAACATAAACACAGTAACTATCAAAAGGTGTTGGACTGTTGCCAGAAAGTCTGGGGTTCAATTCCTAGTAGCACTAAGACACTGCTGTGGGCCCCTGAGCAGGGCCCTTAACCCATAACTGTTCAGCTGTATAAACAGATAAATGTAAGTCACTCTGAATGTAAATGTATCATACATTTCAAAGATCCCAACCTTTATTCATCGTTTGGCATTCCGATCCTCTGCAAAAGAGATGCTAATGCTAACTCCCTCACTGCTAATTATTATAGTGTGACAAGAGAAAACTTTGAATATGGCTGCTGGGAATTATTTAGTGTGGAAATAGCTGGGACTTCCATTAAGCTACCACTGTTCCTGTTTAGATAGTCAACTGTTTTGGGTTAAAAAATTTTATTTGATAGGAGTTGCTAATAACTAGCATGCAACGTCACAGGACAGTTCGGGACATTCAGATTAAACATACACTGAAAAAAAAAAGCTCACAAAGCTTATTGATTTTAAACGCATACATTAGGTTTACATAATTAGTTTTGGTAAAACCAATATAATTAATTCCCTAATGTACTTTTAAAACCCGAAATAAAATTAAACGCCATGATTTTACCTAAACCAAGGATTAAACCCGGGTCACACTGAAATATCTGTGGTAAAATAAAGTTGTGGTAATCAAGTTAATGTAAAATAATTGTTAGAGTTCTTATCAAGTGCAAACACTGTACATAACATTGAGATATAGCATTGTAATTGATGATGCTCACTTTATGTAACTTGGTGTATCAATTAGAAACTCCTTTAGTATTTGCAGCTAAATCATGTTTGATGAGAAACATCAAATGTTTGTATGTGAACTATAAACAATTAATTTTCTTAAATATGACCTAGCACACATTCCCGTTTTACAATGCATGCATCTAAATTTTAGAAAATTTCCGGACCACAATTATTGTATGAAAAACTTTAAGCAGTTGTAGCAGTATTATACTTCTGCTGTCATATTAGTACATAGTAGTAGCATTTTTTGGAGTAAAGGGGTACAGTGGCTTGATGAATACAACTGCTTTCACAAAGTTATTCCTTGCTGAAATAGTCATGTGTGGGTGGTTTCCTGTGAACACATCCCAGTTCATAAGCAAGGGGAACAGGTCAACTGTGTACTTAGCATTAAGCCAAACATTATTGTGGGTAATGCAATTAGAATAAAATAACTTTATTCTTTCCATTTCCAGATTAACCTATTCAGTCTGATTAGGCGTTTTTATTACACACCCCTTTTAAGAGTGTGGTTAGTCCTAAGGATAGCATAAGGGTTAGGGTTGATAACACAATCATATCTACTAGAAAATTTGGTTTAAAGATGAACTAGCATTGCAGTGCATTTCATTATTCTTGCATAACAGCATTGAATCTTCTTCCATCTTCTGCTGAAATTGAGACAAAATCCTGTTGTCGCCTTGGTCTGCCTCTTTTCCAATCATGACTGCTAGATATAATACTTTCAATTATCACATGTCATTCACGGTTGTGTTCAGCAGGCTACAGGATAATATATAGCTGGAAGGGTCACATTTTTTCCCCTGCTGGTTTTTCTCTATGGGCTGAACATATTAGCCTATAACCCTGTACTTTTCCAGCAGTGATTGCCTGCCAAAAGCAAGCCAGGCAACAGGGCTAGATCTGCAGCTTGGTTGCTATGTACTGACTAGAAAACTCAAATGTTGACCAGATTTCCTGAATTTAAAATTTAACTGGTTCCACCCAAATCAATGAATGAATGAAAGCCAATTTATTTGATGTCACTAGCTTTTTAAACTGGTTTGTCTTTGGACTGGTTTCTCATATGGGTAAATACAACAGTGTAAACAGACGAAGGGCAGATTTAATAACGGCCAAATCAATTAAATATTATTGTGTATATAATTATTAAATAATTTATTAAAAAATCCTGTACAAATATAGGGAACCGGCAGCAATTCAACTACCGTAGTTTCAAACCCTAGTTATTTCCACAATTGTACTTTTAAGTAAATAACCCAAGCATCATTATAAACGTGAGCAACAATAATACTTCTCTAAAAATATGCATGACTTTTCAAATTCTCACAACAGGCAATTGGGTTCTTTACTTGCTTCAATCATTTGTATCAGATATTGGCAAGATACAGTACACCAAAGGTCTTACAAGGATAAAAGATTAAAAAAGCATGAATGAAAAAATAGATAATTCCTGGTAATCCTCAGAGGTTGATGTTGGGCTCCATATAATTTTTTTTGTTAATAATACATTGGGCCAGGAAGGTGAATCTGCACATAAAATAAATAAATTCATTGATTGCATTAAAGTGCCTGGAAAATGTGCAGTTTTTAAGATCATATCATATTGCTGCATTGTGTTCCTGAAAACTCTTTGGGAATTTTTAAACATCTTCCAAACTAAATACACTGCAGTTTGATTAATCACTGCAATTTCTCTAAACTCTAATCCCCTGATGGGGCATGTTCCAAATAACACTCAGCATTTCAGCATTTACTGACAGAAAATTACAAAAGAAAAATCTAGGAAACAGAATGAAGACCTTGTTATGTTTATTTAATTATCAAACATCATGATTAGGGTTCAGCTGCAATGGTTTAGGTTTGTTGGTTCAGGGTGGCAAATTATTAGTGTTTTGAGAAAGACAATGACGTTTACATATTACAATGTTATGAAAGAAAGCATGATTATTGTGCTTGATGGCTCAAGAAAAAAGCCTGACGGGACCTAAATACATCTTTTTTTACATTAGATTTTTTTTTTAAATTTTTAATTTTCAAGAAATATCAAACTTAACATGTTAACATTTTGCCAAAACACTGGGAAAATATAAGACACAAGGATGTTTATGTTTTTAAACACTAGAGATCAATCCATTATTTATTATTGCACTTTGCAAAGACATCTGCTCTTTAAATCTGAACAAACCTTCTATTGAAATCTCATTATATTTGATACTGAGTATGGCTGCTAATCAGTCCAAAACCGAGAACTAATAAAACACAGTCTTGAGTGTGTGAAGTAAACACAGTTTTTAAGTGCTTCTTCATTTAATAAGCTTGCTTTTGCAAAGAGAGAAAGAAAGAGAGAGAGAGAGAGAGAGAGAGAGAGAGAGAGAGAGAGAGAGAGAATATCCAATATGCATAACTATCCAATATGCAAACAATTTAGGACTTGAATGAACCCTTTTCCAAAGTAAACTGCTACTACTAGAGATAAGATTAAGGGTTAAGCTGTAAGACAAACCTTCTGCATCATCAATAGCTGAGAAAATACATATAATGATATATTTGTTAATGTTCTAATTTATAAAACTATAAAAAAAAAACAAAAGGCTTTAACTTAATCTTAATTTAACTTCATCTATCTATAGTATTAGTGTCAAATTAAATGATTACATTTTGAGTTATCATCATAAATAGTCAATTTTCAAAGACTTCCATTCACTAAATTTAATAACTGTAATAAATAAACAATGATGCTTTATTGGATCACTTTATACATTTTTTACATTTTGTCCACTGTCATCTGTAGCATTTGTGACATGTGACATGATCATAATAGATGCAAGAAATTAGCAAAGACATTTTTACTGTGATCTAATTATGAACTGAAATGAAAAGACTATGAAATGTCTATTTTGTATGACGTCTACCTACCTAAAAACTTGACACTGAAATATATCTCCCTCAGAATTAGCCAACAGACATGTGTTTAGCATTCAGACAAAAGGATAAAATCTTTTATCATTTAAAGCTACATTAAAGATGTCATAATCCAATCCAAGATTATCTTATAGCAGCTGAGATTTTCTGTTAAACATTAAGGTGTCCTGCTATGTCATTAGTCATAGCCAGTTTGGAAATTATCTGGATAAATCCAACATCATTGAAAAAACAGCAGAATTAGGTAAAAATAAAAATTGTTACTAATAAACAAATCGAACGGATTAGTTCTAACCCTGTAACCACAACATTGTCATTACTGACAATAAAATGTGTGTTACTGTTTTAATATCTGTTATAATTGCAGCTGTTACATCAATCAAAGTGCAGGTGTTCACAGACAAGAATGCACAGTCGCACACAAACTTCCCAATCGTTAAAAAAGTAAAGTAAAAGTAATCGGAAAGTATAAGCACAATTTTTTTGAAAGACAAGACATGTTTATATAACAGGTAATTCATAACCTGAAGGAAAAAGTCTCTTCACAACAGTGGAAATTAATTAAAATTTAATGAAGCACCTCACATCGTCACATACGGCCACAACATTAAACTAGTGTAAATTAGTGTACAATGTTTTATAATAAGAATATTAATATTTAGTGTCTATTTTATTTATTTTACCTGCTTAATTTTGGGAGTATCTAAATTTTTCGACATAATCAAACCTTTTTTTAAAGTAACGTAATAGTTACTTTCCATAGTAATTGGTTGCTTTTACATTTGCAGCATTTGACGCCCTTATCCAGAGTGACTTACTATACATTATTCCTTGTTATACAACTGAGCAATTGAAGGTTAAGGGGCTCAGCAGTGGTGGCTTGGTGGTGCTGGGAATTAAACCCAGGTCTTTAAGTTGGTAGTCCAACAATTTAACCACTGCGCTACCACTTCCACAGTTACTTTCATAATGACGTAAATGGGTTACTATTTGAAAGAAGTAACAAATAACTATAACTAATTACTTCTAATAAGAACATCATTGGCTATTATAAGATTTATAGCTGCATAAAAATAATGTTGTCCATATAACCAAACCTTGAAATAGAATACTAAGTCAATCAAACCATTTAAATCAGCTACAATCACTAAACTGTCAATAATATTAAGATTTGCATTTATATTTATCTTTAAAAGCATAAAACTTTAAATGATTTGTATGTATATCTCACAGATAGAGTGTATCTCCGATTTACCCTTCAGACTTTAAATAATTTCCTTAGGGACAGAAAAAAAAAGAATGTCAAGTTCATGAGGAAAGAGGAAGTCCAAAGTATACTAAACCACCGTGTGCTGGCCAAGTGTATGCATATCCTTTCCATCTTTCATTTGTCCAAGCTCCAGGCTTAACAGTTCACTAATACAGATGTGCACGAGTTCCCTCGTAAATCTTCTAAAACCAGGAAATAAAACACAACTGGAATTTTCAGCAGAACATGCTGCAGCAGTATCGGTTTGCACAACGGATGCTGAATCCTCTAAACTGTCAGATCGGTGAAGACAGGAATGATCGAACCACGTCTCAGCCAAAAATAAAGTTGCTTCTTTTAGCTGATGTGATAGATTTTTTAGTCTATTAGAGGTGGACTCAAATGAACAGGGAACAGACCCTGATGAAATCAAATACAGACCTGCTCTGTGCTACTGATCTAGGCCGAATCTTATTTGATATCCTTTTGGATTTGTCTGTCTATCTGATACAGTATGCCATCATATTCCCATGAAACAACCTGGAGGAACTTCAAAAAGAACTGACATGATACAGACTAGAGGTGGTTCTACTCATACCAGGCAGCATTATCCTGTTTTGTGTTTATTCCAATGCCACAAGGGTCCTTCTATAGATCATCAGTCATCAAGTCTCTCATCAGTTCATCAGTCGGTATCTGTAAAATCGAACATCAAGCATTTCGGTATGTAAAAGAACATAAGCATATAAACAGCATTTAAAAAGCAGATGTTTTGGTTGCTGAAAGAGCAGATTTTGCTGGCCACTTCCACTGCTTTTAAAATTTTGATTGGTTGATCAATAATGCAGTCACCCAGGTTAGAAACCTTTTCTTTCTAATATTAAAATCAACTGGATACCTTTGCGAAAATGCTTCGCATACATGTGTGTGGATTTTCAACAGTTGTCTAAGCACCCATGTCTAAATTACAGCATATGCTAAAATATCAGAGCTAGGCAACACACAGAGGCACACACACACGCACTGTTTATCACACATTCACACACAGGGGCACACACACACACACACATACGCATTCACGCCCATATCATAGATCTACTTAAATGCCAGTGGTGGTTCAATGATTAACCTTTCGAAGTCCCAAAGTTCAAGCCCCGGAACCACAGAGCTGTTACACGAGACCAGGTTCCAAGAGTAGAAACCAAGTAAGCAGGTAATTAAGAGCCTTTTGAAGGACCATTTACTTGCCTGAAAAACGAAACTGTTTGTCTATAATCATCATCTATATATGAAGACAAATAAGGGTGAGGCTATCACAATTTACGGATGGGGTGGAAGCGTCATGCTGTTAGACAATGATTTTCGTTTAACAGCATGATGCTTGACAATAAAGTGATGGAATTAGAGTCTATCGAATACTATTAAAGTGTGTAACTGAGAGTAACCAAAAGTCGAAATAAATCAAAAAATGTGACTTGGCTAAAGTTTCAAAATGACCTCCTATAGAAATAAAGCAGAAACCTGAATTAAGTTAAAATATAGCTATATGTTTGTTTATTTTATATAAATTCTAGCTTTATTTTTTACACGGTGATCTTTTATACGTACATGTATTTGAGAAACATCAGCGGGTTCTTTTATAAAGTTGCTTCAAATAAAACCTACTATTATTTGCAATGGCTTTATTTAAACTCCTTCATACACCGGTGTTAGTATGGGTTTTCCATTCATTTTTTTCCTTTAAGTCCAGGCTTAATATCCTGTAATGTTTAAACCATTATGCTGAAGAGCTCCGTTTTTAGATGGTACTGATTACATTCATCAGGTACATGAAAGCCAGGTCTGCCATCCTTAAAGCCAGAACACCATACTGGAAATAAGCCCAGTGAAACCGAACCTTGCGGCATAAAGAAGGGACTTAAGTAACCTGCTGTGCTGAGTCCTGAATCCAACACTGCATTCACACACACTTTTAACGGGTAATGCCAGCATCTGCTGTGCTTGAGCTAACTCACTGTGTGACACCGGTTATGCTAGATTGAATTTATGCAATGTGAATTTATTATTCGCAAACAGAAACAATCAGTCACCGAATTCCATAGCAACAAAAGACCACCAGTGAAAGTTAAAATACCAGAAAGGCTTTTGCGAGACCTTGAATCTATTTATCTATCTATCTTGCATCTTATCTAAACACAAACCCGAGTAGGTTTGCTTGACATTACACAGACAAACACACACTAGTCTTCACACTAAAGATAACCTACTTCACAGCCTGTGCACTGTGAATTGTACGGTACCTTTTCTCTAACGGGTCACCCGCAGTACATATTCTGTAGCTTCAACGCCAGTTTCCAGCAGAGCCGTGTTCATTTATTCAGCTCCCACTTGCCAAATAAAGGAAGGGAGACTAGTGCAAACTTTCACTATCCCCAAGAATTAGTCTTGGTAATGTTAAATTGTCAAATAAATCTTTAAATGTTATTTTTAATGGGAAATTTGAAACTGAATATCTGTAATATTAGGCTTTTGTGTCCTGGGTCATTTTTTTCTAATAAAATCATTCACAGTTCTCTGGGTACTATTGTGTTTCTCTATATATATCCCATTTATTTTCATCTACCAAAAAGATGGTAAGAAGTGCCTGGTACCCGATAAATCTTGTGGCAAAGATTAACATATAAACAAAATTATAGTACAAAATTATACACTCTACAAAAGTAAAAACAAACAAACAAACAAACAAAAATCCAAATTGTGACATAAGTGGCTGTCCAGTTGCCTGGATGGATTTAGGCTTCTGGAGACAAACATCAATCATCAGTAAAGGTCTCAAGGGGGTCATGAGAAGAGTGTTAAAGCTTCAAACATGATTGGTAATAAATTTAAGAAAAAACACACCTGTATAAGTAATTGATTCCCAGCTTCACCAAGCCACCACTGCTGGGCCCCTGAGCAAGGCCCTTAACACCCAATTGCTCAGTTGTATAAATAAGATAAATGTTGTTGCTCTGGATAAGGGCGTCTGCCAAATGCTGAAAATTAAAGCGTTTTACTTAGTTACTAGGTCCCCACCGGACCAACTTCGATGAACTATGATGTAAATACAACATACACTCGAAAAATATTGTACCTCTAGGTACCTCTAGATTTTAAATTAATAAGAATTTTGATGATGGTAGTAAAACCACTGTCATCAAATACACTGGCCCTAAATCTTTTAGTGGTCTTTATTTAGGTTGAAATCTGACTGTAGCTTTTCTAATAATTTTATACTCAAATATCTTCACAGAAAGATGACAAACTATTTATGTGCATTTAAGTGCAGTGACTGTGCTAATGTCCCTAAAAATGATCATTTAATTATTATACAGTATACGTCTGTTATAAAAAAAAAAAACCCAATAATTTCCAAGCGGAAATCTATAAATGATTAATAAAAACAGCAGGAAGGTTAATAAGGCCAAGATGGACAGCATGCCAGAGACAGTCTGAAGTGGAAAAAAAAAAACAAAAAATCAGGCATAAAGAACATCAGCTTCCTTACAGAGACAAAACAATCTGCTCAATTATACAGTTCGGCACAGCAGCTGTTACATGAAATTCTTTGAAATTTTGCTTTATAGCTTCGGTTTGTAAAGTCACCTTTAATATACTTGTGCATAACAAAGAGTGTGTAGTAAAACCCAAAAAAATCAGGGTAAAGTACAATAAGGTGGGTGAAGGGGAGCAGTAAGGTTGTGCCTAAGATGAGAAACGTAACGTACAAACGTTTGTAAGAAACAGACAGAAAGTAAAAGGGAGGCTTTGTTTTAACTACATATGACTTGAATCCCAGCATCACTAAGATACTCAAACATCTGAGTTCAAACAAGAACTTTCAGGGATTTCAGGATTCCAGTATTGCAGAATTTCTGAAAGTTGTTTTAAAGGACATGCACTGTCAGGTCACTATTGGGCCAGGTGTTCAAGTACTACTGTTCAGTACAAGTGGTTGTATGCATGGTGCCCTAGGATGCAATGGTACTGTATTTTTTTCTTAGTTATAACTGTGGTATCTGATGCAGATCAAAGAAAATGTTTCAGATCTTTTTTCTTTTATATCAAACTTTTTTATTCCCTTTGGTGTTAAGAGCAATAACACTTACACACACAACAAAACACTTAATAATTCATTTCTTTCTCTCTTTCTCTCTCTGAGGCGGGTTTAAGTTGCCTCTGAGGTACAAGTAACCAGTTGCCTGACCCTTTCCTTGAATTCGATGAGCTTCGAAGGGTGGACTAGGA
The DNA here is from genome assembly GCA_005784505.1 of Bagarius yarrelli. Lineage (NCBI taxonomy): Eukaryota > Metazoa > Chordata > Actinopteri > Siluriformes > Sisoridae > Bagarius > Bagarius yarrelli. The sequence goes on along the minus strand of VCAZ01000015.1, from coordinate 5,681,927 downwards.
CTCACTCTGCTCCACTTCCCCAAGGCTGCAGTTTACATTACACTTGATCACCATTACCATAAGCTGTAATTAACAAACATTCGGTGTCACCCAGATGCGGATGGGTTCCCTTTTGTGTGTGGGTTCTCTCAAGGGTTCTTCCTACTTTATCTTAGGGAGATTTTTCCTGCCACAGTCACCACCGGCTTGCTTATTAGGGAACATTTAATCAGAATTAATAGCATTGTGTGTATTTAGTTATTCTTCTTGCAGTGAAAAAATGCTGCTAACATGTTTAGCATTTAGAGGCGAAATATAATCATTTGCAATATTATACTTTAAATTAATATTTTTAAAGCTGTGAATGTGTGTAAGGAAGTAGACGAGGGCGAATCCATGTCGCAGAACAATTCCCTTTATTAATGTTAAAAGGGTGAGACAGCAGAGATTGTTTTGGGGAAGCGGTGGCCCATAGTTTGACTACCAACCCGAAGATTGTGGGTTCGATTCCCAGCTCCACCAAGCCACCACTGTTGGGCCCCTGAGCAAGACTAATTGCTCAGCAGTATAAATGAGATAAATGTAAGTCGCTCTGGATGAGGACGTCTGCCAAATATCATAAATGTAAATGTGCTTTAAATGACCCTCTTGCATTGCATATATAGTTAGGCACAGAATTAAATTCTGAGACACTAAGGTGTCTGTTTAGAAACTTTTCCTTCTTACATAGGATGAGTGTATAGAACAGTCAGTGTTTAGTTAAATAAATAAATAAATAAACTAGCTCCTTTTCCTTGCCATAGATTTTGTGTGTTTGTGAGTAAGAGAAAGTAAACCAGTAGGTTATAGTAGGTAGGGTCATATACTTCCATATATAAAGTAAAGTAATCCTAGCAAGAACACACACACATCATGTATGCGTGTGTGTGTTTGTGTGTATGAAATTTTTAAGATCTGGTCTTTTCAAGTTGGTTATTAAATACAAACTCACCTAAAATGCAGGTAAACCTGGAAATCTGGTTTCACTTTTCTGCCTGATTGTTGTCTAAAATAAATGTATACACACACAACTCAGACACCTCCGACTGCCCTTTGCTAAAACATGTTTTATCCTCCTCTGTGTTTTGGCTTGTTTCCTTTCTTAAATCTGGATCAATTTTTATTGAATCAGGATCATAACAATAGCACAAGCCTCATGTTTCATATAGTTTAAATGTATTTAAGTCAAATCAAGAGATGTTTTTTTCCAAAGACTTGGATGCTCATAGTAGTGACACAATGTGGGTTTACATTTCAGACACAAAATCTATTTCACATGACATTTTATAAAACATACACATTGTTTCGAGGCAGGCAGCACGGTGGCTTACTGGTGGCTTTCCGTGTGGAGTTTGCATGTTCTCCCCGTGCTTGCGTAGGTTTACTCAGGGTTCTCTGGTTTTCTCCCACAGTCCAAAAACCTGTATATTGGGTTGATTGGTGATTCTAAATTGCCTATAGGAGTGAGTGTGTGTGTGTGTGTGTGTGTGTGTGTGTGTCCCTGTGATGAACTGTCGACCTGTCCAGGGTGTACCCCTCCTGCCTTTCGCCCTTTCAGAGAAGGCTGGGATAGACTCCAGCAGATCCCTGTAACCCCAAATTAGGGAATAAGCGAGTATAGAAAATGGATGGATAAATAAATCTTTCAAGTCATTTAAAGAGCTTTTGTTATCGGCTGGCTAATTAATCAGAAAACAATAAACTACACGAAGTTGCCCTGATAATCGGTTGAACTGCATTATTTTCACAACTATTTAATTCCAAGTTTATTCCACACCCAGTTACACTAGCACCCCCACTCCCTGGTACACAAGTGTACATTCGTGCAAAACGTATGTTGTAAGTTGTGAAGAAAAACCAAAACCAGCATTTGACAACATACAGAAAAAAGCATCCACACATCTTTACATTTTCTAACAATTAAATATTTCATGTTAAAAAGAGGCACCTGTAAGGAACTATGCTGTACCCAAGACATTAAGTAACAAATAACTAAAGCACATGGGCACTGCTAAGGTCCAACATATTTACTGAGCAATTCATTTTAAAGCACCGTATGCAGGGAACATGCTTACTTTTACGACTTTGACCGTAAGAGAGTCATCATCGTAGTATGTGTTAATGCCGTAAAGTGATTTGGGTGTTAGATGCTCAGCGAAATACTAACCTTATATCACCTCTACCTAGTAAAGATCCTTTGGAAAATCTACTAAATCAACAAAGACAGATAGGGGCTTTTCTGAAAACCGCTCAATCTGGGACACAGGAGTAATTTAACATGTGTTTAAAATATAATTACCCCAAACCCCTTGATGCATGATGCTGTTCGAAGTAGAATTTACAAAGTGGGTAAATTAAAAATTACTTCTTGGGGCATGTTCAGCGGATAATCAGAGATGGCTTCCCCAAGTTGGAAATTAATTCCAACAATTTTATAGGAATTTGGGTTCGGCTCTTGTGGGAGATAGTCAGCTCTCATTTATTTCAAGCACATGCTCAAAATGTTTCGAAAGCATATCTTCCAGTAGCTTATATAATTTGTGGGTTTTTCTTCTTGGTACAGTATGGATTACAACGCAGGAGAAAGTTAATGCCTCAATACATCATGAGTGGTCCAAACAAAGTAAGCCAGTGACGCCTTTATGCTGATTTATCAACTTAAACAAATATACAGTTTTGTTTCCGATACCATCTACAGCTCCAAAAGACGATTATAGACTCAGCTTGGCTGATACCATTTGGAAATCTGGGCAGTCATAACTGTTGACATATTTCTCACATTACTCTACTTTACATCTTGTATTTAGCAGTAACTTGGTCTGTTCTTTGCACCAGAAGCATTTACTGCTTGAAATAGTCGGTAATCTTCATTATTATTTTAATTAGGTCTTCTACCCATCTCTATTACATTTACATTTACAGCATTTGGCAGACGTCATTATGCAGAATGACTTACATTTACCTCTTTTATACAACTGATCAAAAGTTGCAACTTGGTGGTGCTGGGAATCAAGCCGTGATCTTCTAATTAGCAGTCCAACAACTCAACCTTAACTGCGCTACCACTTCCTCATATTGCTTACATGGAGTCAAACAATATGCCAATGATTCCAAACCTTTTGTTTTAAAATGGCTTAATAACATTTTTAACCCTTTCTATATGGCTGTTTAGCCAAACATATATGAACTAATACATAAACCACCCATAGCTAAGTCTTCCCCAAACTGTTGCCACAAAGTTGGAAGTAAACATTTGTCTAGGATGTCTCTGTAAGCTATCACAGTAAGATTTCCCTTCACTAAAACCAAGAGGCTTAAACACCATTCCAGCATGATAAAGACATGGTGTGTTATGGTTGGAGTGGAAGAAATCATGTGTTCTGCACTGAGATCTGACCTTAACCCCCATTTAAGACATCTGGGATGAACTGGAATGATTACTACACCCCAGACCTCCTCCCCCTAACAATAGAACCTGAACTCACAAATACTGGTGTGATGGAATTTGTAAAACAGCTTTACAAAACACAAGCGGTTCTCTGTGAGTTAACATTCTGAGCCCCCCAGTGGCTGATCAGACAATGTGGGAGGCGTTTGAACTCTAATGGTGGACGCTAAAGAAACAGGTGTGCTAAGCGGTTCTATGAGAAAGTTTGCCAGGTTTCCCAAGATATTAATACTTCAGCTTAAGAAAAATTGCTTTTAATATAAGATGATTTATCTTTGGTATGGTTTCAACCTAGACAGCAAAAAAAAAGTCATCTTTATTTAGAGCAATGTACAAAAAGTGCTTTAATTCTCTATCAATGAACAAATTGATACTGGATACTAATCACAAAAATAGTGTAACAAACCCAAAACTGTTGGGAAAATGCAAAAATTTGTTTTAAATGTCAAGTGCTACAGATTAACAAAAGAGGTGGGTCTTTTCAGCTGTCTCTTGAAGCCAACCAGTGACTCTGCTGTTTTGACATTTACGAGAAATTCATTCCACCACCTTGGTGCCAGAACAAAATGTTTGCTACGTTAAAAATAATCAGGGAAACGTATTGACTTCATTAGTCAAATAAAATCCATTGTGTGTCATGAATCTAAAAAAATATTATTTAATTCTGGCTGTTGCATTAAAAGCAGGTTTTTTTTTATGATGGTGTAAAATTCTGTCAAAATAGATCAGGTCATAGAAAAGGCTCTTATATCAGTAGTCTAAGAATTATTAGCTCGAATTTCTGTTTTGGCCAAAATAACTTAAATAATAACGGTCTTCACTATAGTTGTTTAAAAACTAACTCGAGAAGAAAATAGCTCACATTATTCGGGTTGGAAACAGGGTGAGGTCACAGCAGATGTTCTGCTCCACTCATTCCAATATTAGAATCTGCAATGCATTAATATCTAAAAAGTTTAAAAAAACCCCATTGTCCTTTGTTAAATTATTATATTTTTTAATTGGCTCCGAATCAGTGTCTATCTGCCAGATGTGGGGTACTAGCTTTTTCTTAAACATCAAAATCAATTATAAAAACAAAAGGCTTTTTAATCCACAAACCCCTGGGATACAGGAGAAAACTGAGAAAAATGCAAACACTGGTTGTTGTTTCTTCAGATTAACTTTGCCTGGAAAAAAAAGACATGCAGCTGTTAGGGGGTTTAGGAGATCTTATCATTCTGGTTATGTCCAGCGTTGAACACAAATATCTGGATGGTGATTTGTTGTTATGCACCTCTGAACCAGATGCTTGCTGCACAAAAATGTCTGGATTTAAATGCGGGGCTAAACAGCTGCTTCATAAATCAACATAATGAATCACATCGAACGCTAAGTCAAGTTTGATCCAAATCTTACACACAAACTTAAATCAGTGAACCGTGAGTATAATTAATGCTCCGGTTTTATCTCACATTTACATCACATTGTGTCGAGACAGATCTAATGGTGGTCACATGGTAGCTATATATACTTACTTTCAATTGAACTTAGCATCAAGTACTGAATATTTTGCTCCTCTGAGGCAGGTCTGCTGATATTCAGTATACTGAAAATTGCTTTCAGATCAGCTTCTGGAAGATGTATTTTCCCTTTCTAAACTCGTGCTTGCTTGAGCATGCTGTATCTGTTTCCATGTATATTTAAACCCAGATTAGAAACATATTTGTTATATAAGTTCTTGTATTTTTCAATGCTTCTTATGATTTGTTGGTTGTTATAGAGTTTTGGTCATTAGTAACTTACATTGTCTCTGTAATGAGATGAAACATCTGTTTTTGGTGTACTAATATCTAATGTGGAACGCACTAAGAGAGTTTTACTTAATGTTATATATGTGTGTGTTCTTGTTTTTGTTATTACTTTAGCTGTAATGTAATATCTGACCCAGAAGTGGCATGGATCCAGGTCAAACGCCGGTTAAACTGTCAAATTCTGTATATTTATTTCGAAAATAATTGTTTTGAAAACAGTTTGGTTTATTAAATACCATCATTTTGGCCTGTTTAAAATAGTTTCTTGCAAAAGGCTGTTAAGACTATAAAACTAAGTAAACTGTATAAAAATGTATAGAGTGGAGTTTTGGGTCCACTGCAGCCATTTGGAACAAACACATGGTCATTAGTTACGTGGTATGAATAGAACAGTTGTAAATGGTGCCTGTAGGACTAAACTGTTATTACAAACCCCTCATCGAATAACATTAAATAATATCAGATTATTATTCCTTAGTTATTGTAGCTGTTGAAGACAAAATTAGAATGCAAGATAGATAGATAGATAGATAGATAGATAGATAGATGTTCTTAAATCATAAGTGTTAATCCTGCAGATCTAAAAAATAAGATTGCACCAGATGTTTGAAAATCATGGAACCGTTACTAGTGATGTGTGTGTGAGCGTGTCTGTGTGCGTGTATGCGTGTGTGTGTAGTTGATGCCATACTAGAAGAAGGCAGCGTATCTGTGCAATGTAATGCGGTCATGAGAATTCCAGGTAGTTTATGTCGTTTTTTAATTTAACTCAGGATCAAAGGGTGAAAGTTAATTATCAATTATATATATATATATATATATATATATATATATATATATATATATATATATATATATATTAATCAGCAGGATTTCTGGCCCCCATGTGTCTTTTATACCAGTAACAAACTAAGATTACAAAGCACTCTTATAAAGGAAGTGCTCCTAATCTTAGCTCGTTACTCACATAAAGACATCTGTCCACAGAAGCAATCAATTAATCAATCAGATTCCAAAATCTTTACCAGGGTTAAGACCAAAGAGCTGTTTAGTGATGTCGAGAACTTTTGACCTACATAAGGCTGGAATGGGCCATAAGACTATCGCCAAGCAGCTTGATGAGATTGTGACAATAGTTGTAAATGGAAGAAACCCAAAATAACTGTCAATCTCCCTCGGTCTGGAGCTTTATGCAAGATGTTGCATGCAAGTTTTAATGATTAGGAGAATGGTGAGGAATCAACCCAGAACTACATAGGAGGATCTTGTCAATGATCTCAAGGCAGCCTGGACCATAGTCACCAAGAAAACAATTGGTAACACTACGTCATGAAGGATTAAAAACCTGCAGAGTTCACATGGCCCCCCTGCTTAAGAAAGCACACATACATACCCGTCTGAAGTTTTCCAATGAACATCTGAATGATTCAGGGGTTGTGTTGTGGTCAGATAAAACAAAAATTGAGCTCTTTGGCATCAACTCAACACACTCTGTTTGGAGCAGGAATGGTGCCTATGACCACAAGAACACCATCTCGACCATCAAACGTGGAGATGGAAACATTATGCTTTAAGGGTGTTTTTCTACACTGCATCAAAGAGATGAGGGCGGTGTACCATCAAATATTGGGTGTGAACCTTCTTCCCTCATCCAGGGCATTGAAAATGAGTCATGGTTGTGTATTCCATCATGACAATGACACAAAACACACTGCTAAAGAAACAAATGAGTGGCACAAGAAGAAGCACATTAAGGTTCTGGACTGACCTAGCCACTCTCCAGACCATAATCTAATAGAAATTCTGTGGAGGAAGCTGAAGGTTCGAGTTGCCAAACATCAGTCTTGAAACCTTAATGACTTGGAGAAGATCTGCAAAAAGGTGTGGGACAAAATCCCTCCTGAGATGTGTGCAAACCTGGTGGCCAACTACAAGAAACTTCTGATCTCTGTGATTGTCACCAAGTTATAAGTTATGTTTTAAAATAATAATTTTACACATTAAAATGCAAACCAGTATATAACTTTTTTTAAAAGCGTTTTTCTGGCTGTTTTTGTTGTTATTCTGTCTCTCATTGTTAGAATAAAACTACCATTAAAATTATAGACTGATCTTTTCTTTGTCAGTGGGCAAACATACAAAAACATACAGAATCAATTTTTTATATAAATCCCTCAGACATTCAAGGAGAAATTCACTGTTCCTGAGAGGTAAATTTTTCACAATCTACGTGTGGAGTAATACCAAATGTATGTACCTGGGAGTAAATAAAATATTTAACAAAAAGACCATGTCTCAATTCAGCACCAGATTTATCAACCCATTCCTTTATTTATCATGCACATTTTCCTTTTTTCCCCTGGGGGCCATAACCAATGGGAAACCAATCAAGGTGAAGCTCCCACCCGGATAACGAGGCCAGGTCAATGTCAGAAATGAAGAGTTCTGGAAAAGCTCCATTTCTTTAATGTTGTGAACCAAGTGGTCCAAATCACCGGTCCAGAAAGAGCAAAACAGAGAGAGAAAAAGGATGACGGACATGAGGAATGAATCTGCTCACCGAGATAGATAGTCTCCCCAGGAAATCCCTCATATCCCAGCCAATTATTTACAATTGACAAACGGCAGCTATGAAAGACAAGTTGCAGGAAGATGTGGACATGGACGGTTCCAACAAAAATGGCGTATCCATTGTATATAATAATAATGGTAATGGAGAACAATCTACTGGACAAGTAGATTTTTTTTGTTGCAAATATTCTCTATGAGGTCCTCAGGAAAATAAATGGCCTTGCTTGTATATAGTAGACAAAGCAATGTCAAGTCATACTATGATGCATGATAGAATGAATTCATCACATTTTCCCCAGAGGAGCTGTTTGTTCTTCGCTGTTGTTGGAATTTATTGTTTTTGTGTTGTTTTGCTATCTGGTTTTGAGTTTAAAGCTGTATTCTTGGGTGCGAGGGAGTGATTTGTTGCTGTATTCTCTGATCTGCTACAGAATTTTGGTTTTGTTAATGCCTTTAGCATTTACTGGCCACCATAGATAATACACACTGTGTCCTTGGTTTCTGTGACTACACACACTGAGGAAAAAATAGAGCTCAAAAAACACAAAAGAAAAAAAGATGAACAACTTTCCAAAAAAAATGAAATGGACACTTTTTGAGAAGGCCAATAGTAATGCTGATGCCCATATACCGTCGTACACTTACATCCAGAGGAATTCTTTCTTTAGTTTAAATGCTCATTATTTTTAATGCAAACAATGCGGGACATCGTTTAAAGACAACTAAGTGCACTTGGTACATGGCAACTTATGATAGAGAAATCTGATTAAGCACAGATTAGATATCTAATGTCTTCAGAACCCAGAGGAACCCAGAATGGACATGTAAAAAAACACTTAAAATTTACACATACAATCATCCAAGCTCTGAAACTGAAGATGGGAGTTTTCTATACAGATGCATACAATGTCAGCAAATCACTGTATAATATCTATTTTTTTAGGGGAACAAAATGACACGTTCTTAAACGTATGTTAATATAGACCAGATCTGCACAGACTATAATCAACAATAAAGATAAATACATTTTGATGCACTGGTGTACTTCATGCCTACCTCCAATGCTGTCTCTGGTAAGTTTCGGAAATGGGAAGATTATACTGAAAACTTGCCTTAAACAAGCACAGCTGTGTAGTAAACAGTAAACTTTATCTAAATTCATACTATTGTTTTCTTTCACCTTCATCTTCAATTCACTTGCTAATGGATCAACATTTAGAACTGGATCTTACCATAAATATTAAGCTGTCAGCAGGGTTCCATGGCAGATCCATCATTTACGATCTAATCAGCCGATGAGCAGAAGCCATTTTGTCAGATTTATTAGGGGAATTAAAAGTTTTTGGTTTTGGAAAAGAAAGGCATGAGCAGTTTTTGAGACCTGCCACCCTGTTGGGTATCCTAAAAAGAACAAGAGCTGTTCTTAGGCTTTTCGTCTAGAAGCATCCAATAATTATGTTAGACTCCAAAAAGGCCTCCATGACATTCAGCTATTCTTACCCAGTGTGCTCCCCAGGGATGAGCTGACCTATTAAACAAGCAGCAAGCTCCTGGCCAGAAACTGAGCAAGTGAGGGGGAAATTCCATTGTCAAATCACAGTGTTTGAGACAGATACCGAGAAGCATTTGAGGACAGTGGAAAACCAGCTTGGAAAACAACAGGATATAGTCACTGTAGTATAGAGAAGCTCGGATAAGCCTAAAGATATGATGACATCAGAGTGACATTCCCAGAGGCTTCATCATGATTTCAGAAACAGAGATCCAACAATCTCCTCTTATCCATACAAAAAGCATGGGTGCTACTCTTTTAGTTGTTTCCCAAGACTTCTTTCAGTTTTACAGCTACAGCAGGTCCATCTAACCAAGCATGTGCCAATATCAATGTTTTCCAGTCGTTGGCCCAAATACAAACACTTGTAACTATGATCGGGGAAGTGGCAGCGCAGTGGTGTTGGACTGCTAATTGGAAAATCGGGGTTCGATTTCCAGCACCACCATGTTACCACTGCTGGGCCCTTAAGCAAGGCTCTTAACTTTTAGTTGATCAGTTGTATAAAATTGATAAATGGCAGTCATTCTGGATAAGGGCGTCTGCCAAATGCTGTAATTGGATGTAAATGGTTGACTAAATCAGGGCATCAATATCACTGGATCCTGATAATAATTCCTAGACTTATATATGTATATATACAGCAATGCAAAAGGTAAACATTGTTTTCATGTACTAACTCAGCGCTCAGTATATAAACAGTGCTCATACTGAAGAATTTATTTTAAACAGTAAAATAAATCAGTTTGGAAAAACATGAATTGCAGTTTTCTGCATTTAATATGCCTAATAAGTATAAACTAAAATATTTATATATGTCAATATTTGTCATGTATATGTATGCATGCATGCTTATAAATAGATAAATAGACAGACAGACAGGTAGGTAGGTTGGCAGGCAGGCAGGTAAGAAGGAAAGACATACAGACAGATAGATAGGCAGACAGACACACAGACAGACATACAGACAGATAGATATACAGATAGATAGGCAGACATACACACAGACAGACAGACAGATAGATAGATAGATAGATAGATAGATAGATAGATAGATAGATAGATAGATAGATATAGATAGATAGATAGATAGACTGACTGACAGATAGACAGACAGACAAACAGATAGATAGACAGACAGACTGACTGGCAGATAGATAGATAGACAGATAGATAGATAGATAGATAGATAGATAGATAGATAGATAGATAGATAGATAGATAGATAGATAGATAGATAGATAGATAGATCTATACAGTATAAAAAATACTAATGCTGGTTCAAATCATGAGTTATTGTGATCTGAAAGTTTTATATCTGCAAATGCCTACAGCTGATTTGAAACAGCATTGTAGGCAATAGCCGTGCACCGAGGGAAGGGAACTAAAACAATATTATGACTGCACACAGTTCATATTTCATGTGGAGAGGTGAAGAACCATGACTGATCTGCCAACACAAGAGCTGATACCAAATGTTTGTATGGCTGAAGGGTGAGACGCTGAATGAATATGCCTCACAAGTGTGTGTCTGTAGCAATATTTTTGGATCTTGTGTTAAATAATGCAGTGGAGCGAATAACTTCGGCGCTTCGGGTTCCCCAGGTGATACAGACTTCTGCACAGTCATCAAATTTACGAGAGGATAGACGCCATCCAAAACCACACTCTCCACGCCAATGTGTGTGTAGGCTGAGTCAGAGTTCTGTGCCATTATAATGAATCTGAATATATAATCAGAACGGACACACTTGAACATTTGGAAAGAGCGTGTTAGTCACGATATTTTGCAACATTATTATTTTAAAAAAAAAAAAAAATCTAATTCCTGTTTTTACAACACTCTCTTAAAATCAAATTGGCTCCAAGCCATATAATGTTAATATCAAGGTTTGTTTAAAATGAATTGATGGATGCTATTAGTTATTGGTGTGTGATTAGACATTAGTGAACTCTGTCCTATAATAAAAAAAACACACTTGCACACTTAATTTGGTATGTTTTTATTACCCCATTATTCTTGTAAAGATATTTATAGCTACATAATTTACAATACTATTTTATGTGGTAGCTCAGTTTTTAAGCTGTTGGCCTGTCAGCCTAAGGACTGTGGGTTCGATTCCTAGTAAGTTACCACTGCTGGGACCCAAAGTCCTTAACCTCCAACTGCTTAATGCAAGACGCTCTGGATAAGATAAATATACGTCTATATGTATTCAAAATTTATAAAGCCGAGCCTACAGTTTACATTTATTTATTCATTCATTCATCTTCTATACCTGCTTATTCCCTAATTCGGGGTCACAGGGTTCTGCTGGAGTCTATCCCAACCGTTTTTGAAAGGGCAAAAAGCAGGAGGGGGACACCCTGGACATGTTGCTAGTTCATCACAGGGCCACACACACTCACTCACTCACTCCTATGGGCAATTTAGAATCACCAATCACACTAACATACATTTTTTTGGACTGTGAAAGGAAGCCGGAGCACCAGGAGTAAACCCACACAAGCACGGGAAGAACTTGCAAACTCCACACAGAAAGGCCACTGCCTGGGAATCGAACCCAGGCCTTCTTGCTGTGAGGCAACATTTCTAACCACTAAGCCACATATTTATGGACACACAATCGTGAGAAAGCTAGTTAAAATAAACAATGCACTTTTATAAGTCTCTTTGAATGAGAGTATATGTTAAATGCTGTAAGTGACTATTAAATATGTTAGAGAAGATAGTTTAGTCATAATTGTGTAGTAAGACTTGTAATGGCCATGATAAGCGCAGACAGTTTTCTAAGCAAGCAGGCAAAGGTCAGGGTTAAGTTCAGACAACAGAATACTATTTTAGAAAGTTTTTTCCTTGTAAAGTAATATTAATGACCTGCTCCTACAATCCCAATGTTTTTCCTAATTATTTCATGAATCAGTCCAGGTCATGGGAGGTGACACAAATGATATCTCATTCTGTTACATCAATAGCAACACCAAAAGGAAAATGTTCTTTTTCGAGGACAAGACATTTTTGAAAAGTTGGTATGGACACACACACACACACACACACACACACACACACACAGACACTCTCTCTTAGCCATTAACAGCCTTTGATTAATGTTTTGCACAAAGTAAACTGTCTTTGCTTAGAAAACAAGACAAGGCTCTAAGCCAAAAACAAATCAAAAGTTCTCTGGGCTTTGTTGGATATTTGGACACAACGCAGGTGGATACTCTGCCACCCTAGAGAGGTTCTGTCTTTAACAAAGCTAGTGGCTTGTGGTTCCCAGGAGGTGCGCAACGCAGCGGAAAATCTTTGCGCAGATGCCCTTTGTTACAATTCAGCACTAATCTATTGGCGATCCAGGCTAATAAATGTTAGTGACTGATTGCTGTGTCTAAGAAACAGCAAAACAAAGCCTGAAAGTTTAACTTGCCTCTATGCAGGTCCCCAGTGTTTTAAACTGAATCTGGCTGCATCTTGTGATATTTAATTTCAATACTATTGTAAATGCCATGACTCCAAATATTATGACATTGTACCACAAACTTGTGATGAGCTCTGTGTGTTTGTGTGTGAATCGGAGACAGTGAAAGGGAAAGTAAGAGAGAGACAGAGAGAGGGAAAGAGAAACATACAACTTAAATTATAAAAAATATGTAGTTATTAAAATGTAAATGTTCATTTCACTTTCTTAAATTACATTTTTGTTTTTCTTCTTTTTATTATTAGTTTTCTAAAAAAAACAAAACTGTCTATCTTTGTCTGTATTTTTTTTCTTCTGTACCCATGTTTGTCAATACAAATGTGCATATTTGTCATGTCAATAAAGCTCGATTCTTGGGAAAGAGAATTTAAGGATGGATGTAGTGATGGATGGATGTATGTATGGATGGATGGATGTATGGATAGATAGATGGATGGATAGATAGATAGATAGATAGATAGATAGATAGATAGATAGATAGATAGATAGATAGATAGATAGATAGATAGATAATTATAAACAAAAGTCACATGATCTGGTATAGAAAATGCCAAACATGTACAAACTATTCATTAAAGACTTCACCAGTTCTCCTTTCACTCATTAGCATTCACAGCAGAAGAAAAGGGCAACTGTAACTCTTACCTATTCATTACTCCGAGGAAATGGGCTTGAGGCAAGTGTTCTTTTGTCCTCTTTACAATTTTCCTATTAAATCGTACTTCTGGTCATGGTCATGCCTGGCTGCTTCAGGAAGAGCATAAACAGGGAGCTTGCTGCCACAGGCCTATTTTGTCATCCAGAAATTTGACACCTATTTTGTAAGCATGAAACTAATTTTCTAACAAAACTCATTCTAGTTAACTGAATTTTAAAGGCCATTGTGGAATAAAAGAGAGCTGTGGCGTGCTGCAGTGTTCAATAACATATTTAATAAAAAAATGGTTATTTATTCATGGGCTTTGCTGGTTAACCTGAGAGATTTGTTTTGTTTCCAGTGTTTCTGTATTTTTAGGACTTTAACTAATCCATTAGTTTAAACCATTAGATTGTTGGGTAATCCTTAAATATCCTTAAATTATGGGTTTGATCGGCTTAATTATAAAGGTGTAGTGGCAACATTAAAAGCACATACACGAAACAGACAAGTTGAACAGCTAGTTCTGCAACTATTCTGGTAAGATTTAGTTAAATTGTAAAAATGAGAGAAATGAAAGACGCTCCCGATAAAGGAGATTGCCAGGAATGTTAATGTTAATGTAAATACTTGGGCTTTACATTAGAAAACTTACAACACAAGCAACATAGCCACCAGAATTAACATCCAGCTAAATCCGGCGTATAGACAAGTCTTTCAGAAAAGACTATTCATTTTCTACAACTACTACTTAGTTCTTGCTTAGTTCGCCTAGTTATACTTCCTTATACAGCTAAACTTTGAAGGACACCGGACGTCCAGGACGAGCTTGGACACCCCTGTATTAGAAGATCATATATGGAGAATCATGCGGTATGATAGGCTGCCTAATGACATGTCTGAAGACAGTTTATAGAGTGTTTAAATTGGATTCCAAGTCCCAGAAAAGATGTTTCCACTGTCCAACATGGTTGTTTTCATAACTGTACAATTTTTTGTCATGTTTAAAGATTATCACATGATCAGTCTGCGTGACAGCACTGAGCAACTGGAAGTGGTTTCTGGAAGAGATTTGGGGTTGGAGAGATTTGCATTACTTTTCGAAATGTTAGCCTGCTGGCTTTAAAACGGAAGATGATGTTGGACACTAAAGATATTTTGGCTGATCAGTGCTTTTAGGGAAAAAGAAAATCTTTGGACAAAGTATTTTTTAATTACAGTGGAATGATGCATGCAAGATTGTTCTAAACGTTTGTTTGTGTGAGAGAAAAGATCAGGAAAGAGCAAAATGTTCTTTCTCTGGCTATAAACCCATCAAACAAGGGGATTGAGTGCAGGTGTTCTTCCTGCTTGCTTTCCTCTTCTTCAGTGGTGTTTAATTCCTTTGGGCCTGCGTGTGTTTTAATTCCTCACTGTAGACAGACATGTCCTTTTCCCTCAAATCGCAGATTAAACTGTACTGAATTATACCCCCTGCATCTTTCTCTCTCTCTTTCTCTCCCCTGGTGTGAGTGCTAAGATAGAGTGTGTGGTTTAAAGAAGCTGTATGCATGTGTGTGTCCATCTCTGACCTCCCTCATTGGATTTAGCAGGTAATAGCTTTCACATGAGTTACATTTTTTGCTCTTGCTAAGCTCTTTCTGCGGACATCACTTAATTTATGCCTGCCTTTTTGCCTATGTTGGAGCCCAAACCTCAGAGCGATATTCACTCGCTTTAACACAATCCAAATGTTTGAAAAAAACTCTCCTCGTTAAACCTTGCCAGTTTTAAACTCTGAAGAGACTGCTCTGGCCTATAACACACAATGTTGTGCAGTCTCGCACCCCCCCAACAGTATTATTCTGATATGATCCCTCGCAGACCTATCGATTTGAGATCCATCCAGATTTTTCATGCATTTACAATGAGGGGAAAAAGAGGGCATATTCAGGACAGGCGCTTCAGGACAGCAAATACGATTCTAGCCTAATCACTGTCTGGAATCTTTTCAATTTTTTAACATTATGCTAACTAAAATGATAAATGTTTAGTATTGGAACACATCCAACAGCACATCCATACCTGTGCCTTCCTGAAACTTTTGTCACAAAGCCGAAAACACTGTTGTCTAGGATGTCTCTATATGCCGTAGCATGAAGAGTTCCTTCCATTGGAACGGAGAGACTCAAACACTGTTCCAGCATGACAATGCCCATGTGTACAAAGCATCTAAGCTCCATGAAGAGTAAGAACTTAGGTGTCTTTTAAAACTCAGTCATATCAAACACCTTTGGGATGAAGAAGAACACTGAGCTCATCCCAGACCTCCTTAACAAACATTTTGTGACTAAACAAGCCAAACTATATTCTTACTCTGTTTGCATCTTAACTTTGGTCTGAAAAATGCTCAAGAATTGTAAAATTATGGAAGCCAAGATATGTGACAGAAACCTAGTCAAGACAATCAAATATCTGCTAGAAGACATTTTACATTTGTAGCATTTGGCAGAAGTCTTTTTTTCAAAGTGATTTACTTTTATACCACTGAGTAATTAGGGGTTAAGGGCCTTATTCGGGGCCCAGCAGTGGCAACTCGGTGGAACTGGGAATCGAACCGTGATCTTTAAATTAGCAGTCCAACACATTAACCACTAGACTACCACTTCCCCAGATGGAACTAGCCTCAGGTTTTAACAGATATCATATTTTCTTGAAGGCAACTACTGATGGCAGATATTGCAAAAAAAACACATTCATCATAACTTTCAAAAGAAAACAGAGCAAAATAAAAGAATCAAATCAAAACTAGTTTTCCAGGCCGTTTTAAAAAGCAATATTTTCTTGACTGCATGCTGATGTTAATTATGTTAAACACACAAGAATTCGAAAAGACAAAATAAGGCAAAATGTCAATTTATTTCATGTCTTTAGTGTATTGGGACTACGAGTTAAATCGACACACAAACGTATGCACACATGCGTTTGTGTGCTTATATACGCATAAGTGAGTCGACACATGTGATCCCCTGTGGTCACCGTATAATTTATGACCTTTGGAGAACTTGGACGTGATGAAATGACACAACAGGTGTACAGCTGCTGCAGGTCTCTGTACTAAATGGATCCAAATGTTTGAGATGGCCCCCCCCTGAACGGATCAACACCACTGAAGCCTAACAGACTAACAGGATCACCTGCATCATGCCTAAAAGGAGAACTCTTAGGGAAAAAAAACATGCTGTAAGAATGAGAGAGAGACTTGAGAATTGAACTGAGCTCAAATTAACATATAGAAGACTTTCAGATACTTAGAGTGAAAAGAAATCAATTGTGATAAACTCTATTGTAATAGTGAAGTATAAGTACAGTAAAATCTCTTAAACTTTAGCATTACCATTTCTTTGTTTACTAAATAAGGGTTTCGAAATGTTCATGGGAACCGAATAAGAAAGGATGTAAGGCTTAAATAGGTTTCACTCCAAGATTTCAAAGCAAGCTCATTCACAATATGCTTTAAAATGACCCTAGTAAAACTCTGTATCATACTAAATAGATGATGTTTAGTCAATTATAGGGTCGGGGAAACGGCAGTAGGACGTCAAGAACTATCATTGATCAATGGTGTCTTTCATAAACATGATTATTATTTTAAGAATTCGACCATTAGTGTGCTTAACACCTGTAACAATTCATACAACGTATGACGTCCTTCCAGATGGATGTCATCAGCCAGCCATTTGTAGGATACTTAACTCGTACACCCAAATCACATTCAAAGCAAATCTCTGTTTTACTTACAAATAAAGGTTATTGTATAAAAGGTTTGAGCAAGAATGAATTCCCAACACTGACGAACCCAAAGATTTTAGTGTATTTTGCCACTGCTATGCTGTAATAACCACTTTCATCAAGATCATTAACGCCCTCATCAGTTTCTCTTACAGCACCTACTGAAAAAGTGTTTATAGAACATACAAGTTTTACTTTTAAAAGTCTGTCATGTTAATCAGTCTTTGTGGTCACGTTTCCTTATGCATTTCTTTATCCAGCAATTTTGCCAGCCCTGCTATTCAGACTAAAGATGGAAATTGTGCCATTTCTACTTTAAATCAGTATGTCATTACACTTATTTCCACAGCTTCTTGATTCCTCAGGTTTATTTTTTCTGCCCTGTACAATTTGTTTTGTGTGTGTGTGTGTGTGAGAGAGAGAGAGAGAGAGAGAGAGAGAGAAAAAGAGAGATAGAGAGAGTGACAGAGACAAAAAGAGACAGATGGGTACAGTTAACAACTGTCCATAGTTTTATCTGATTAGGAACAATTTTATAATTTATAACACACCTCGTGGTTATGTCCAATGTTTAAATTGATTCCTTTTCACTCAGTTGTAGATGTGTTTTTCTTCATTCAATTCAATACAATTTTGATAACATAATTGTTACCGGCATGATAGCAACATAAAGCGTATTAGTACTCCATTTAAAGTAATTAAACATTCAAAGGTGCAGGAGGACATCTTGGAAAATGCTAACTGAAGCCTGACAGCATTAAAAGTGTATGTCTCACCCTTTCTGTGAAACGCCATACAAATCCATGTCTCCTGAACGCATGACTACAAGCAGACTAGATGACCAGAGACATCACATCATCTGTCATTTACTGGTGCTTTATAGTACAGTTAGTAACAGTACTAAAAAATATCAAACATAAAATTAAAAACCCAGTTACACACTGTTGAGCAAATTCATAAAAGGTACACAAATTGCATAAACTATGCGTTACTAAAAAACACTTCAAAATGGAATCACACCATACTCCTACCTGTCCAAAATAAATACTGTAAGCATGGTGTTACTTTTAGACCCCTTGACTCCTGTAGTCTTCAGTGTGGAAACCCAACAGCGATATTAATTGGGTTTTCGCTCTGTTTTTCATCCAGCATGTTTTTCCGGAGTATATAAATGGGCTGATGACTTATTCTGTCTGCGCGTACAGGGTGTCCGGAGGTATGGACACATATCAGTGGCGTGCACTCAGAGCCAGCTAGTCCTTCTCTGCTGCCTAAACAATATCAGAAGCTGACCTACATTTACAACCTAAATTCTAATATTTGTTCCATTAACTTGTATTAATTTATTCCCAACAGTTTATTCTCTTTATTTCGTAGTGTTTCTCTTGCTGCACTGCTTCCAGTACGTGTATGTGGATATTAGATTTTTTTTGTCCAATCAGATTTTAGTTTCTATGTGTTGCCATGTCAATCTAATTTGCCAAAGCCTTCAGAATCAGTAGTGCTGCGCATTTAACTTAAACTATATTAGCAGTGGCAGATTGCTAATTGGTTAAAGACTGTTTCTTTAATCAATCAGATTTTAAGTTCTGGCATATTACGTCTAGCATGTTTCGTCCTCTGATCAGAGTAAAACTGTTACAGCCCAGTTTGACTAGCGAACGAATCTGTACAGGTAAATTAGAATTTTTAAACCCACAATGGCTGACAGAGGAGGAGAAATTAACTTTGTCTCTGTCAGATTTTTCCAGAAAGTTAGACATTGTGAGGAGAGGTCGACTTACCCTGAACATAACTAGCTTGTCTCAGCCCGGGAAAGAGTTTATTCGCGAGACCAGTTCCGTCGACCAGTAACGCTAAATTACAGCTTTTAGATGCAAGTACATTTAGACCACTTACCTTAATGATTTCTATCGGAATGTGAGACTTTCAACCAACAGAATCTTCTATTATAACTTTAAAGCAATTTGACACAAGAAACTAATTTATATATATTAAATATTTTCTGTAGGACAGTTAATTTTTTTCACCATTTTCCTTATTTTAAGCTCTTATACATGCTCTGCATTGTACAGGTAACTGCTGTAAATCAAAATGCACACAAACAAAATCAGCATTGATAGGAAGATCTGTATAAATGGTAAACAATTAAATTATACACATCTTTACAAAAAAATGAGAGAGAAAATGTGTCCAAGTGCGCATTTACAGTTACTGAGCAATTGTTTATACATGTTTGTGCATATAAATGAAAATAGTAAAAAGAATCATTTCTCTCCATATTTCACTAGCACCTACGGCGGGTCCAGATGTTGCTTGCTAAAGACCCCTGAAGCTGTCTACTTTGTTTTTTTCTAATTTTCTTCAACCCAAATAGGCAGTGTTCCAAAAAGGACCCTGTGGTAAAACCACATGTCACACTCGATCAGTTTTATATAAGCAGGATTCAGAGAGTGCACGTGGCAATTTGTACATCTGTGCTCCGTCATGACGGCCACTAACACATGCACCGACCCAGACCTGCTGAGATTTCGAGAAACTAGCTCCATCTTGGGGGAAAGTGTGTTTGAAATGTGAACGGAAATCTGTAATAAGGCCCCATTTCGCAGCTTTCAACTTTCTCTAATGGCAGGTGGAACTTCTCAGTGGACACAGAGAAAACTAAATATTGCATGTGTCTGTGTGTTGGGAAAAAATGTTGGATGGCATGGAAACCTCAATAAGATGTTCATTTCTAGTCCACTATTTAATGTTCTTCTAAGTGATTCTGGCTACTAAGCACCATTACATTTTAAAAGTAAATTAGGAAAAGGGTTTTTTTTTTCACCCAGCCAGAACATTCGACTGGTTTTACCTCTTTATTTCTACACTAGAGTAATCAGGGTAATGTAGGAAGTAATAGAAGTCTATCATCAAATCTGTGTGAATGTGTGTGTGCGCAGTTGTGCTCTAGGCTGTTTTTGCATGGATGGTGAGGCTCCTGACTTTACTGCAAATATAGAAATTCCAATATGATAAATTATGATTAGATACAGTCGTTTTTTTTTTACTCTCATTAAATTAGGTGGAAACTTTAAGGAATTTTTACTTAATACAATTACAAACATTTTTTGGGCATAAAAACAGCTGTTTGTCTAAAACTCTTAACCCTCTAAAATGTGTATCCTGTGGAGTTTAAAAAAAAACATAAAAGATTGATGACTTTTAAAGTTGATATATTTCATCTATTAAAAGCTGATATACTTTCATTTATTGACATTTCAGTACATTGCTGTTTATTAACATATAAAACTGTTGGCGAATTGTTAGGATTGGGTTTTATGTTTTGGTTTCTCGTTTAAGATTTATGTTTTGATTTTCTGTTTGTGTTCATATTCATGTTTTTGGTTTACCTCCTGGTTTGTCACGTAATTGAGGTTTCCCTTATTTTCATGTCATGTGATTCCGTTATCGGGGTGTCACGTTTCTATTGGTTTGTTCTTGTCCTTAATTGCTTAAGTATTAAGTTAAGTTTGTGCTGGTGGTTTTGCCATCATTGAAATTTAATAAAACTGCACTTGGGTTCTCATTCGACAGTGGATCATTACACAAATAAGCAGGTGCAATTATCGTTCCAATAAACTATTAACTATTTAACTAAGATATAAATGTAGATTTCTCTATATTACTGTTGGGAAGGGGGGCAGTGGCAGCTACTTTCTTTCCTTTAACTTACTTCAACATTAAGCTTTAATTCAGAAGACCCTTCAGCTCTCATCAGCTATTTCCACTGATTTACCAAATAGGAAGTTGTAAGCTTCCTAAAGTAAATATAAAGTGTGACAGAGATGAAATAGTCACTGTGTTACACACATCCTCTCTGGCTGCCAAAATAGTGACTCAAGAGCCCAGAGTCGGCATGCAAGATACATGGAAACCAAGTTGTAAAAATAGATCAAGGGGCTTACGGCAGAAGAGGGCAGAGTGAACATTAGCTGGCAGTTGATGGGATAAAATCATAAGTAGTGTCTGAGAATGAATGGAATTTTAATAGAGGACAATTGGAAGCTTCGCATCACATAACAACCCTCAGACTCTAAATCGCTTAGCAATTTATCACAGCCTGTTCCGACTTACAAACCAAAAGAAAGCAAAAACAACAATAAAATAGTCACTGTCAGAAGTCCACTAGAAGTAAAATGAATCGACTTCAAGCTCTTCGGTAAGAAAAAAGATAAATATTGACGGCAATTAATTTGAAGGCAAAAATAAAACCTTATATTAATTGAAATTATAAGACAGGTGGATTTAATGCTGCTTATCCCATTAATCTTAATCTTCTCCGAACAATTTTAATAATACAATCCTACCTTAATTAACATTTACATACTGACTAAAAAAATCCTGTTTTTTTCCACTTCTGTAGCAAACATTTTACAAAGTGTTTTAACAATTTAGAGCCACCGTACAAGTGATGGGCACAATCCAGGATGGTGAACCACTGCTGTGGACTATTGTGCACACCCAACAATGGTTCAAGCAAAACACCTGGGTTCTGATCAAGCACCCACCCCCTCCGGCAAGTCCAACCACTGATTGGCAAGCTCCTTCAAGACCTTAACTGCATCATAGCTGACCCTGCACCTGACACCAACTTACCAAGATGGGATATGCGAAAAATGCATTTCATTGGCTCTGTACATGTACCTTGCACAATGACTGAATTGAATATAACTTATACTTATACTTATTCAGATTCTGCAGTTTGGTGCGTCTGTGTCCATACATTCAGTCTCTCTTTTCAGGATCAATTGGTGGCCTACTGTTTTTAATATGTGGCTCTAGTATCGCTTACAAACTGTTGAATTGAGCTACTGACATCCTGAAATAAACTTTTCGGGAAAAGATTTAATAAGGAGGTGGATCTCTTCCTCATCTTTGTACAATATACGGTTTGGGTGGACCGAATATTTTCTCTTTTGTTTTCTTCTTTTGAAATGCAAGAAGATAGCAAATTTGTCCTCGCTGCTTGAAGACTTGTTTTGACCTGTATCATTTTGTTAACTTTTTCACAACGAATTAGATCATTTGCATTGGACTTCAGTGCGCAAGGTCTCAGTGCGAGACACATTTTTAAGATAACAACTACATAGAAACGCTTATACGAAAATTTCTGACTTCAGTGTGCAAACACCTTAATAACGAAAAAAGGGCATCCACTTCCTCCTGTCATGTACTGGTTCACTTTGTGTTGTTGTTTTTGTTGAATAGCATAATTGAAATACATTTTTACACTTCTGAGAATAATCGTTATATGAAACAGCAGTAACTTACAGTATATGCCATACTAATTGAATCCTCATAAGGTGTGTCAGTTGAGTTCCTTAGATGGACTTTAGTTTTTTTTTATAACAGAGGTAAGTGTTTTTGCCTTAAGAAGACCAAGTTTAACCCTAACCCTTAGGTCAAGATCAGAATCAAGCAAAAGAATGGGTCCCCTACAAGACTAGCATTGATATTAACATCAAGTAGTTAATTTAGAAATGCGTAAAAGTATTAATTACTTGTGACACCATATTTCTAATGTATGTTAACTTAAGAAATAGTGCTCAAGATATCAGTATAAAGCCCCACAATCACACATTATATAAATGCAGAGAATGAAAAAAAAATGTTTTAAATATCTTGTAATATCTTGTATGTAATTAATTTTGTGCAATTTTAGCTACAGCATTGAAAGCATGGATAATGTCAATGCACGTCACTTCTCACCATTCTCTCAGCCAAAAAGAATTATTCTCTGAACATTTCAGCTCATTTTAGATGATTAAGTAACAGTTTTCTGCTCCATTAAAGAGTCCTTAGTGACATGGAGCAGGCAAACACTCAAATTTGAGCTATACGTTTCTTCGCTTCCTTAACCTCATTTTGTATTATTTTTCACCAAAATACATCAAAATGTCATTGACTAAACTGACTGCCACTATAGCCACAAACTACAGTAGCCGTGCCTGTGCCTGGTATTAGCCTTCACATGCTGCCTTAAATTGTCACTTATTTACTGTTAGCCATCAGCCACAACCACAAATTCCCCTACACCAATTCACTAAAAAAATACTCAGCACACTTCCCTGGCTATACTCAGACCCAAGGTGGGTTTTTTTTCCTGCCACATGATCCATTTCTGCATTATCCACTGCTTGTATTATGTGGAAACACTGGCGCTGGTGTGATAGAAAGAGCCAAGAAGGCACAGCTGGCTAGGATCAAAAATGCAGTGCAGGCAGTAGCGCATGTCAGACACTCTGTGAAGAAGTCTGTGGAAGAAGAACTACTTTGGATACTCCATCATATGCATGTGTCTTATGCAGTCTTCCATGCAAGAGACTGGCAAGTAAGGTGTCTGAGGGAAACATATGCTTTATCTATTAGTTCAACCTCCTGCTGTTGTTGTGAATATGCCTTGGATATGGTACTGTAGATACCATATGATGGACATTTAGATATTACTGATATATGAGATCTGCTGCAAAAGGGACTCATTTCACCTCCTGTCCTGTCAAAGTATTCCTAGTGCTTTGGATGTAGTTGGTCCACAGGGTAGTGACCTCCTCCTGAGTCAGTACTCTGTGGACCAACTGAATCCAAAGCAGCAAAAATAATTTGATGTGTTTGAAGAAGGAGGTCCTACAGACTGGTGACTCATTGGGGGAAAAGCATGTGGGAGCTGGTGTACATTTCTGACATCCACTGTGTGAAATAAGATTTGCACTTTCTTCCATTCAAGCAAATTCTGTCTGTTTATTTTACACAGATCACAGTCATTGTACCTACCATTATGGTGTTGTGGATGAACATTGGTTTGTTCTTAATTTCATTATAATCGTCCACAGTTTTTATATTTGATATTTTACATTTACATTCACATTTACAGCATATGGCAGACTGCCTTACCCAGAGCGAATTACATTTATGTCTTTTTTACACAATTAAGGGTTAAGGGCCTTGCTCAGGGGCCCAGCAGTTGTGGCTTGGTGGTGCTGGGAATCGAACCCTGGCCTTTCTGGTATCAGTCCAACACCTTAACCACTTTTTTAGATGCAATATTCGCAAACAAAAAAAAATTTATAAACTTGAACTAATAATAATAATAATAAAAAGTCAATATACAGCAATGAACCAGTTCAAACATTTACACACGATGACTGGAACTACTCCGTTGACATCTGGATGATCGCTGACTTTCAAAGTGGAAGTGGAAATCATTCTGTGAAAATTTACTGTGACTGAAACATTTGTTGGACATAAATTAAAATACAGCCACTGCCCAAGTTTAGTTTTAATATAAACAACAAGTAACAAGTAACTGAGGGATGAATAGATTTTTTTAAAGACAACCCCAGCAGGCTTAGCACAACCTCCAGAGCAGATTTAACTTTTTTCTGATCTTAAATCTATTTAAGGTAGTATTTATTGAAACGGTTCCTTAAGGAGACATAAATAGAGGTGTTAGTTACAGTGCAAAGCCTCTGTAAGCACACACAACCCAGAGACACTTTGCGAATGCACAGTGTCAAGTGGTGTACGTTAAACACACTTACACACCACGAGATGTGAAAATGTCAGAATACACTCTGGTATATTTGTTATAACGGTAAGAACATTAATGCCATGCCACCAATTCTCCAGCAACAGTTCGCGTAAACGGCAATATATTACACATTTACCCCTAAATCAACCCTGGACAGGCTCAGCACATGCAGATCTCTCCAACAACTGTGGTAGGAACATTGTTTCCACAACAGACCCCAAAACAGCTACGGCAGGGGCACACAGCATCCGTGCATTAATAACCTTCACGACAGAGTTGGATAACAGCCAGCAAAGTTTGGCATACCAGGACTTGCTTATAGAGAGAGCTACAGGAAGCTGTGTGGCCTCAATTCCCCTTTATACCTTAAAGGTGGTAGGAAAAAGTCTCTAGCCTCATAGAATGTCTTCCTTAAAGAAAGATCTGTCCATTCCAGTTATACACACTCTCGATGGTATGTGCTGTATTTTCCAGATATGCATTAAACATTATGGATGTACATTTACATTACTGGCCTTTGGCAGACACTCTTATCAAGAGTGACTTTTATCTCAATGATACAACTCAGCAATTGGGGGTTAAGGACCTTAATCAGGGGCCCAATAGTGGTCACTTGGTGGTGCTGGGAATCAAACCCATAACCTTCGGGTAAGCAGTCCAACACCTTAACCTCTAAGCTACCACTTAGATAGCTAACTTAATATTTTAATGTCTATATTGTATTATAAATTCTAGCTATAACCAAAGGTACTTTTTTGTTGGTTTATTTTAGCAATGGCATTTTTTCAAACTGATGTTTTAGCTTCCTGGTGGTCTAGAGGCTAGGATTTGGCGCTCTCACTGCTGTGGCCCGAGTTCGATTCCCGGTCATGGAAACTTGTAGTTTTTACTGCATTTCATTGGCTTTGTACATGTACCTTGCACAATGACAATAAAGTTGAATCTAATCTAATAACTAAGCAATATCACACAAGCAGAAGCGCTGTTGCACTGAATATTAGAGATGAGAAACCCGAATCCATTTACAGTTTTGGATTCCTTTGTCATTTGAGTCTAACAACATTTGAGTCACTTGAGTCAGTAGGGATTCTGCCTGCTTTTGCATTGGTCCTTTTACTAGTGTGACTCTTGAATGTCTTACACTGAGTCCCTTGGAAATGACTGTTACCTGCTACGAGTCCACCGGATCCGCTGAATCGCATGGTTCAGATGAATCAGATGAATCAGTACCTGCGAGTTTCAGTCTCTCATGTATCTGACCATTAGCTATTTGTTTCTACAGTTTCTAGCTAACAGCCGCTTAGAACAACTTCATGGTGTAATTTGCAGTTTGTATTTATCTATGTGGTTGTTAGCAACAAGATAACTTACGACTCAACTGAGCCGAGTAAATGAAGAGAAGGATTCGTGAATCCCAAATTTTAGCTGATGTGTTGGAAACAAAGTGAACAAAAATTACCTCACTGTGATCAAAACAAACCTCTGCAGCTGATGTCATATAGACATATGACATTCATTTTTTAACTTTAGCAGTGTTTATTGTATTTATATGTTTTATGCAGATATTTTCCAAGAATTGTGATTCCTCTTACTACACAAATGTAACAAATGGTATTAGTCTAAATTTAACTGTACTGTCCACAATACTTCATTGTTTTTAAAAATAATGTATAATGTAATAATACCCTGCAGCCAGAAATAATAATTACATCATATTTTCCTATATTATTCCCTTATTACATTGCTTAAATTTACATGTCTTTGTCAGGACTCTATGTTTTAAAATTTCAATGATTACCACATGCAAGTATTTTCCATTA
Organism: Bagarius yarrelli; assembly: GCA_005784505.1. NCBI lineage: Eukaryota > Metazoa > Chordata > Actinopteri > Siluriformes > Sisoridae > Bagarius > Bagarius yarrelli. The sequence goes on along the minus strand of VCAZ01000015.1, from coordinate 5,655,268 downwards.
TACAATATTATACAGTGTAATATAAATTTGGGACAAACCTGTAAAAGCTTTGACTTTGTGAAGTCATTATATTTTAATGCTAGCTTTTATCTGTGTGTTTGTGTAAGACAGCATCCCAGTGCGTACCTACTCTAACACTTACCTGATCATCATAGCGATACGTTAGATACTGCTCTCCTGTTGTGTCCTCCAGAAAACTTCCTTGTGGAGAGAGAGCAAACTCAGGCAAGAAATATGCGCTCTGAGACTGGCTTGATTCTGCCTGTAAAACGAAACAAATCATTAGAGACAGATAAAACATCGGGTTTAACTTATTAGCCTTTAAATAATCTTTTAATTAATTTATTAATACTGTGTTACAAAAACTACTACATGCAAACAAATAAACTTTTCTATCGTATACAGTACATCTCCACTGTAATTGCCCATTTTTAACGTCCACTATGTCAGAGCAGTATGTACTGTAGGTATCAGAGTATTAGAGTATGTGAGCGGAGCAGAGAGAGGAGTGGAACAGAGTTTTTTTGAAAGTTGGATCGTTGTCCCCAATCGAGCTCTGCTAATGCTCCATGTTACCATACTGAATCTACAAGAAGGTGTGTGATATTTTACAAATAATAATAATATTATATTTACAGTAGCAGCTTATATAGGCAGAAATTTCTCCATTATGCGAACATAGTGAGCAAGGAGCCGGAAATAATAATAATAATTTTTTTTATTTTCCCTCTCCTGCCGAATCAGTAAGGGACTTTCTTTTGTCCCTTGGAGAATATATACATATATATATCATTAACACAAAATAAATAAATAACATTTGCTCAATGATGATTCAGGGTGGGTCCATTATTAATTAAAGAATAGTGTAACGAATTGTGCAAAAGAACATAGGGTGAAAAATATTTAATATTTATCTGTTATTAGTATAATCAAGATAACAGATAATCAGAATATTCTATGTGAAGTTACCTGTTATACTGTACTCTCTAAAATGGCATCTTTAAATAATGACAAGGTGAGTTAACGAGCTCTGCTGTAAACCCTAATTATTAATAGATAATAAATAGCTGCACTGGTTAATAGGGCTTTCAGTATATATTTAGCATTTTATTAATCCAATTAACAGAAATATTATATATTTAATTCATTCCTGTTAAGTAGTCACTGAACCTTGTGAAAACCAGTGTTGATACGGGGTTTAACTGCTACTTTATCCATTTTAGCGAGTCAGAACTTTGGCAAAGTTGTGTTTAAAAAGATCTGGTCTGTTTATTGATAAGTATAAACTTATAGGCATTTAAAGATAAAGTTCGGGTCAGGCCGTGGGTTAAAATCTCATAAACTTAGATTGTTTTTTGGCGGGGGGTTTTTTCAATTAAATTTAACGTGCAAGTTCTTTTAAATGAAAAGATCTGTTAAGCGAGAAAGAAAAGCATTTATACGCTTTGACAGAATGTAGTTAGTATAAAACAGCATCATAAAACTTTACACTCGCACAGTATCTGGATTATAAAGCACTTCCTGATACACGCCACAATTCAAGGACACAGGAAATCAATTGCCTGTGCTAGTGTCTTAATCCAGATATCAGCGCTACACAAACAGACATATACTGTATTTTTGGCTTTTTTTGACCCGTATTGAATGTTTTATACATTCGTTATCCAGCTGTTTAGATTATTGTTTAAAAAGATCTAGTTTAAGTATTAATTTGATTCACTTGGCTTGAATCAGAATCAGATACAGCGTCTCTTGAATCAAACTTAATCAGGCAACCGCAATATACAGCTTAAAAGTGATTTAGAAACTCCTCCACCTCAGCACCTCCGTAGCAACCAGATCTCCATCATCCTAAACAAACATTCGCTTTTTTTAAAAAAAATTCATTTAAACGCCCATTTTACCCAATGGGTCACCTAGAACTAGAGTCAATGCTCAAGTAAAAACAATTTTAGAGCCATGCAATCATGCCAGAGAGGAAATTCCGCCTTCTGCAAAAGGCTTTACTCACAATAGCTTTCCGACAACTCACACTCAATGCACAAAACCTTGATCATAGCAGCAATTTTCCAGCACAATAAGCTTACTGTATTTTATTCACAGTATGGTGGGGATTAGCTAAATGAGCAAGCCACACTCTTATAAACAATTTGGGATGGTTAAGAAGGTTACTTTAGAAATATGAAGGAATCTTCTGAAGGGCACAAACAGTGTATTCTTCTGCCTTTTCCAGCTTGAAAGTATTTTTCATTTTGAGACACTTGATTTTATCAGTGACAGTAAGTTCTATAATGACACGCCCGCTTTAACTGCCTGCTGTCTGTGTGTGTGTGTGTGTGTGTGTGTGTGAGAGAGAGAGAGAGAGAGAGAGAGTAACAGAAAGGGGGAGGTTAAACTCCCATCTACAGTTTAAGAGGAAGAGACTCAGTCACCTCTGACGACGAAAAGATTATAGTGTGTGTCTGTGTTCGTGTGTTTTAATTTCTTTCCAAAACACTTCTTTAGATCTATGAGCCTACGTTCTTTTTCACACACCTGCTTTCTTTTCCAGTGTACCGTCCCTTAGCCTAATCAAGTCTACTCAATGACCTCCCGCTCCGAAAGTCCCTTAAGTACCTCTCCATCTGCCGGTACTCCTAAACACACACACAAAGGGATCCAGAAAGAGGACTCAAGAGAAAGCAGGCTTCCTCACCTATTAACCCACAGAAAGCTATACAGCTATACAGGAGCCAGGCAGCCTATCCAACACTATAATAAAGAAAATATATCAAATACATTAAACTATGAAAGCCTAAACCCACAGGAATATATTATATTATATATCTATATATATATATATATATATATATATATATATATATATATATATATATATATATATATATATAGTAAAACAATATGTACAGAACAGATGTGGCATCTAATTGATTAACCTGATATGGAGATGGTGTAGCAAGAATTATTCAGGCTTCTTCACGAATCTTTATTAAAATACGACGTGTGGGTTTATGCGCCTTTTATTTCAGACCAATGCATTTTCATGAATCCAAAAAACACACACAGAAGTCAAAAAACCCAGTAGACCCAGCAACAACCGCTAGGAAACAAGGGTTTTTAAAAAAATATATGACACTTGGAAACAGGACTAGCAGAGATTCTGAAACCAGGGAAACGCATAAACAGAGTTTGGAGCTGTATTAAAACAGGCAAGACTTGTTGATTAACTGTAAGAATAACTGTACACACACTCACCAGCTAATATTACAGTCCACTGGTTTTATTGTACGTGCATTAGACGTCCTATATTATCTCAAGGACAACGTTTGATTAAGATAAACTAAGTAAACTGTACATGTTTCCACTGTATTTTTAATATTTAATAGTTCCTTGCCTCTGGAAGTGGTTGTGATGAAGTGTTGTTCATGAAACCTTTAAGGAGACGTATATTAATTTTTGGTGTCTATATGTTTAATTTTAAGCCCAGGACAGGGAAAACTTTACTAATACCGTGTATTAGCAACCTTGCCTTTTTTATATTGTTTGTCTCTTTTCTGAACATATTAAATTGCTATGGAAATGCTGTGAAATCCAACTGTGCATGAAGAAAAAAAAAAGTTAATCGTATGCAGATGGGTTCCAAAAATGTGTGGCAGTGTGAGGGGAGGGGGGGGGGGGGGGGGGGGGTGCGGGGTGTTAACCATCAACTTAGATTATCTTTACTAATTCCCTGAAAGGGATCCAAATCCAAGGGATCTGAACGTTTCTTAAATATGCTTGGATTTAAAATAAAAATGAATGGCGTAACCCTATTATTTAAAAAAATAATTCTTTGTGCAACAACTTCTTGTACATACTTAAATTTGTTGTCTTTTATCATGTGTTCATTGGACGCTAATTAATGCTACAGGTTCGCTAGAATGTTTAAGTACATTCTAAGAAACTATGATGTCATCTTTTAGACCCTTTGACTTCTGTAGTCGACATTAGCTTGGAAATGCAACACTGAAATTAATTTGGGTTTTCGCTTTGTTTTGATCTAGTTTTTCTGGGTTGCCAGATAGAGTTGATGGTTTCAAGCCCAAAAACTGTACATTCATTAAACTTAAAAGAAGTGGTAATGATTTTCTGTTTCTGATGTCATTGTTCACTCCTGGCTTTTGTTAAATAATAAACCTTTAAAATGTACATGTTTCAAAGCTGCCAAACTAATTTCAAATTTTGTACACCTGCCCAAGCAAAATATAACCCCATTATAAAAATTCCAAACGGCCAAACTAAGCAGGAAATCTGCCCAATCTGGCATCTATGGCTAATGGCGTATGCCATCTACACAAACAAGGTGCGCAGAGGTACACAAATAAATATGCTGACAGGCAGGTAGGAAAGCCTTTTAATGATGTTCAGACCGAATATTTTGATTGGATGAACATTTTTTGGTTCTACGCCATTCACAAAAATATATACGTTGAGTCCCCTTAAACATAATGATTGCTAACAGGATGTGAAAAGACTTTTGTTTTTGAAGACAATCACCTATTATACCTTTTAATGAGGAGGGTAAAAGTTAATACACAGGTTTACCTATACAAATGAATTTACATTTATATTTACAGCATTTGGCAGACAGCCCTTATCAGGAGTTACTTACAAGTAGCTCATTTATACAACTGAGCAATTAGAGTCTAAGGGCCTTGCTTAAGGACCCATCAGTGGTAAGTTAGTGGTTTGGGTTAGCAATCCAACACCTTAATCACCGTGCTACCACATTCCCCCTTATTTCCTCGGCCACTCAGAGAAGAGAGCTATTTACCCTCTTCCACATACTCAGTTTACAGAAACATACAGTTGGCTTGTGCTCCTGAGATTGACAAGGTAAATCTCTTCCACCCAATGACCACAGCTAGGTCTGGTCTTTGCTTCATGGCCATCTATGGCAGTGTCATCCTTAGGATTTGAATTTGGGTCAACAGAGCAAATGGTTTTTCTGCTGCTCCAGACTTTCATGGTAATGTGTGTGGAATAAATCTGGACTAATATCATTAGAGAGAAAATTGATTTATATTGTTTCCTTTTCTGCTGTTGTGCTTGAAAATCTCCTACCATGTATCATCTTTCAGCCTGAGAGATAAATGTATGTAAGACCTGTCATAGTTGGCGATTACAATAGGTGCAATAAAAATATTTATAAATTAATGAGCCACTCGTATAACCAAGAGCCAAGGTCTCTTAACATCTTCAAGCAATACATCATTCCTAAATTGTCTTTCCATAAATTAGTAAGTAACATTAGTAACATAAGAGCAGAAAAATAATTACACTGACTTGACAATAAGTGGTTTGAAAGCACCTCAGTTTTAAAACAAGGATATAAATCCACATGGTTGAAAAAAGAAACTGAGGACTTCCAGGAAATAAATAGGAAGCTTAAAGGCAAGTCAAAGCTACATTCACCCAGGCTAAAACAAGGATCATAGTTTTGCCGATCTTTAAAAAAAGTATAAAAACCAAAATACTGAACAATCATTTAGTCTTCATGCATTGATTATCGCACTGTTTTTACTTAATTTTTCGCTTCGGTTATTTTACCATGTATGGTGT